>MU682944.1:286005-363020 GCA_026770625.1 Nicotiana glauca | reverse complement strand
ATTATTATTATTATTATTATTATTATTATTATTATTATTATTATTATTATTATTATTTAATAATAGTATTAGGGTTCAAATCCAGGTGGCGGGGTTTTTCTTGGATGAATACAGAAAAAGAGGACTGCCTTTTTCGTGTTGTGCTTCGCTAGGTTGAGGTAAGTAAGGTATATGAAGGAAAAGGCTATTTGACAATGAAAGTGACCAAAGGTATTCATTTTTCAAAAAACCTTAGCTTGTACACAAATACAACTGGCCCTTCCTAAATCCATGTGAATTCCTCTTCGTAGTTTTTCATTTCACCAGGCCCGTGAAATGATTTGACTTCCACAACTCAATAAGATTGGGGATATAAAAAAAAGGGAGTCTCACTAATTCTTTTATTATGGATATGAATATGTAATTTGCCTCCAAATATTAATGACGAAAGGTTTCTTTGTTTATCCGCAATTGAAAAAATCAATATCGATTGGATCCGATGATATGCATTTTTTCTTTCATCTTCTTAAACGATTGCCGTGAGTAAACTTGTAGGAATAATTGGATTTCACTTAGTTACAAGCAAGAAATAATAATGAAAAAATAAAAATTATAGAATTTTTTTGATTTTGCATTTTTTATTTTTATAGGGCTATACGAACTCGAACGGTAGACCTTCTCGGTAAAACAGGTCAAACTTATTATTATTATTAAAATGATCTGAACTGTTTCAAAGACCCAACACGTATTTTTTTTTTTGTATTGGGCTCTTTCATTAACTGATATAAATATCAGTTAGTCTGCCATTTTTTTTCTTGACAGAAAATAAGATAAGGAAATGGCTCCATGTGCTCTGATTCATTATTTAGGAGCATTACCAAAGTGTTTCAAATGTGGGATTATCTTGACGTAGGTCTGTCTCTGTCCTAGATCAACCTAAGTTAAATGAAGTCTCTATCATTCTGCTGAAAAAATCAAATATGAAACTTCATACACCTTGAAGTTCATATGACGAAAAGGGATTTTTTTGAGGTCCTTATACTCATTATGCCTAGCATTGAATAGACTGGGTATTCACCTTATCAAGATCTCAAATCAACGATGGGGTCTATTTGGCACCTCCTAAATGGGCGTCCAAATTGGACCGAACTCTTTGTCAGGCTATGGTTCCCTCAAAGTTATGGAGTAAGACATCGATTTCTCAACAAGATCAATTTTTCTGATTGTATGATGAACTCCCTTGAAAAACATTGGCGCGCGTGTAAACGAGTTGCTCTACCAACTGAGCTATAGCCCTTAGTGCTTGTGATACATATTTTATCATGTAGATAAATTCTTGTCAAGATAAATATTCCATGATCCAACATCAACAATCTTTGATCTCTTTGAGCGGTATTCCTTAGATTAGTATTGCTTATTAAGTAATATGATATTTATAATCCATCGATAGGATGGGTTTCATTTGGTTCTCTTTGGGATAAATAACCTACTTAACTTAGTGGTTAGAGTACTGCTTTCATACGACAGGAGTTATTGGTTCAAATCCAATAGTAGAAGGTAAAACTTATTAGATACCAGAGTCAATGGTATCTAATAAGGTTTACGACCCACCCTTAGTGATATTGATTTTTTGATTTTTTATCTTTACTATTTCATTTTTGAATTTGAATTTTTGCATCGGAGTTGGATTCTATTTGATTGTATTTGATTGTATTCACCCGACAGAATCTAAATAGGATTAGAAAGAGAACTTCTTTTTATTATTCGAACATACCAACTAGTTATGAAATTGGATTGATAGCCTCCACCCTTGTTCTAGCTCGTCGGAGAGCTAGATTTGCCTCATTTATTTGTCTCCTTCCTTCATCTTTTTTCACATTAGCTTCCGCTAGTTCAAGAGTTTGCTGAGCTTCTTGTGGATCAATGTCACTATCCTTCTCCGCATCATTTACTAAAACAGTGATCTCATAATTACCTATTCTAGCAAAACCACCCATCAGAGCCATCGTTAACCATTGGTAGTTAAGACGTATCCTCAAAATCCCTATATCTACAGCTTTGGCAATAGGGGCGTGATTTGGTAATATGCCAATTTGACCGCTATTAGTAGATAAAATAATTTCTTCCACTTTTGAATCCCAAACAATTCGATTAAGGGTCAGTACACTAAGATTTAAGGTCATTTCTTGAAATTGCTCTCCATTTATAAGTTCATAGCCTTCGTGGTAGCTTCATCGATATTACCTACCAAATAAAATGCCTATTCAGGAAGACCATCTAATTCTCCCGAAAGGATCAATTGAAATCCTCGAATTGTTTCTGCTAGACCAACATATTTCCCTGGAGAACCGGTAAATACTTCTGCTACGAAAAAGGGTTGTGATAAGAAACGCTCAATTTTTCGCGCTCTTGCTACGAGTAAACGATCCTCTTCGGATAATTCATCCAATCCAAGGATAGCTATAATGTCCTGAAGTACTTTGTAACATTGTAAAGTTTTCTTAACTCTTTAGGCGGTTTGGTAATGTTCCTCACCAATGATCTGAGGTTGAAGAATGGTTGACGTTGAATCTAAAGGATCTACTACTGGATAAATACCTTTGGCAACCAATCCTCTTGATAGCACGGTAGTAGCATCTAAATGTGCAAATGTCGTAGCAGGAGTAGGGTCGGTCAAATCTTCTGTGGGTACATAAGTTGCTTGAATAGAGGTTATGGACCCTTCTTTGGTAGAAGTAATTCTTTCTTGTAAAGAACCCATTTCGGTACTCATGTTGGGTTGATAACCCACAACGGAACGCATTCTACCCAATAAGGCTGATACTTCAGATCTTGCTTGGACGAAACGGAAGATATTGTTAATAAAAAGAGTACGTCTTGTTCATTAACATCTCGAAAATATTTCGCCATAGTTAGGGCAGTCAAACCAACTCTCATACGAGCTCCCGTCGATTCATTCATCTGACCGTAAACTAGGACCACTTTTGATTCTGCAATATTTTCTTCATTAATTACTCCAAATTCTTTCATTTCCATGTAAAGATCATTTCCTTCCCGAGTACGTTCACCCACTCTGCCAAATACGGATACGCCCCCGTGAGCTTTAGCAATATTGTTAATCAATTCCATAATAAGTACAGTTTTACCCACTCCAGCTCCCCCGAATAGTCCAATTTTTCCTCCACGACGAAACGGGGCTAAAAGATCTACTACTTTAATTCCTATTTCAAAAATAGATAATTTTGTATCCAACTGTATAAAGGGGGCGCAGATCTATGAATAAGAGACGTTGTACTAGTATCTACAGGCCCTAAATTATCAATAGGTTCTCCGAGCATGTTAAAAATTCGTCCCAGAGTAGCTCCCCTGACCGGAACACTTAAAGGAGCTCCTGTGTCAATCACTTCCATTCCTCTCGTTAGACCATCTGTAGCACTCGTAGCTACAGCCCTGACTCGATTATTTCCTAATAATTGTTGTACCTCACAAGCCACATTAATTGGTTGACCAACACTATCTCGACCTTGAACTACTAGAGCGTTATAAATATTCGGCATCTTGCCCGGGGGAAAGGCTACATCTAGTACCGGACCGATGATTCGGAGGACACGCCCGGAGTTTTTTTTTAAGCGTGAAACCCCAAAACCAGAAGTAGTAGGATTGATTCTCATAATAATAAAATAAATAAATATGTCGAAATGTTTTTTCAAAAATTATCGAATTTCAAATAAATGTCCACTAGCACGTCAATCGATTAATTCAATAAAATGGGAATTAGCGCTCGATTTCGTTGGCACCATGCAATTGAACCAATTCAATTGTTTACTTATTCACTGAGACTGAGTGAATTTACAAGCCCACCCAACCTATTTTAATTTTAAAATCTCAAGTGGATGAATCAGAATCTTGAGAAAGTCTTTCATTTGTCTATCATTATAGACAATCTCATCCATATTATCTATTCTATGGAATTCAAACCTGAACTTTATTTTCTATTTCTATTACGATTCATTATTTGTATCTAATTGGCTTCTCTTCTTATTTATTTTTTATTTCAATTTCAACATATCGATTTATGCCTAGCCTATTCTTTTCTTTGTGTTTTTCTTTCTTTTTTATACCTTTCAAGATTCATAGAGAAATTTTGTATATTTTCACATCTAGGATTTACATATACAACATATACCACTGTAAAGGGGAAAGTTCTTAATATTTAGGTTAGTTAGGTATTTTCATTTAAAAAAAAAGTAAAAAATAAAAATTGGGTTGCGTTATATATGTGAAAGAGTATACAATAATAATGTATTTGGAAAATCAAATACCATGGTCTAATAATCAAACATTCTAATTAGTTGATAATATTAGTATTAGTTAGAAATTTTGTGAAAGATTCCAATTAAAAGTTTCATTAACACGGAATTCGTGTCAAGTAGACCTTTTTGTTGTGAGAATTCTTAATTCATGAGTTGTAGGGAGGGATTTATGTCACCACAAATAGAGACAAAAGCAAGTGTTGGATTCAAAGCTGGTGTTAAAGAGTACAAATTGACTTATTATACTCCTGAGTACCAAACTAAGGATACTGATATATTGGTAGCATTCCAAGTAACTCCTCAACCTGGAGTTCCACTTGAAGAAGCAGGGGTCGCGGTAGATGCCGAATCTTCTACTAGTATATGGACAAATGTATGGACGGATGGACTTACCAGCCTTGATCGTTACAAAGGGCGATGCTACCGCATCGAGCGTGTTGTTGGAGAAAAAGATCAATATATTGCTTATGTAGCTTACCCTTTAGACCTTTTTCAAGAAGGTTATGTTACCAACATGTTTACTTCCATTGTAGGTAATGTATTTGGGTTCAAATCCCAGACGCTCTACGTCTGGAAGATCTGCGAATCCCTCCTGCTTATGTTAAAACTTTCCAAGGTTTGCCTCATGGGATCCAAGTTGAAAGAGATAAATTGAACAAGTATGGTCGTCTCCTGTAGGGATGTACTATTAAACCTAAATTGGGGTTATCTGCTAAAAACTACGGTAAAGCTGTTTATGAATGTCTTCACGGTGGACTTGATTTTACCAAAGATGATGAGAATGTGAACTCACAACCATTTATGTGTTGGAGAGATCGTTTCTTATTTTGTGCCGAAGCACTTTATAAAGCACAGGCTGAAACAGGTGAAATCAAAGGGCATTACTTGAATGCTATTGCAGGTACATGCGAAGAAATGATCAAAAGAGTTGTATTTGCTAGAGAATTGGGCGTTCCGATCATAATGCATGACTAATTAATGGGGGGATTCATTGCAAATACTAGCTTGGCTCATTATTGCCGAGATAATGGTCTACTTCTTCACATCCACCGTGCAATGCATGCGGTTATTGATAGACAGAAGAATCATGGTATCCACTTCCAGGTATTATCAAAAGCGTTACGTATGTCTGGTGGAGATCATATTCACTCTGGTACCATAGTAGGTAAACTTGAAGGTGAAAGAGACAAAACTTTGGGCTTTGTTGATTTACTGCGTGATGATTTTGTTGAACAAGATCGAAGTCGCGTTATTTGTTTCACTCAAGATTGGGTCTTTTTACTAGGTGTTCTGCCCTTGGCTTCAGGAGGTATTCAAATTTTCTTCAAATAATGATGTCGAAAAGGGAACTTTCTCAATTTACTAAATTTAGAAATATAAATAGTTTTAATCATTCCTTATAAGCTGAATCTTTGCTATTTGAAGAAGTATGAAATAGGTCAATCTCTCCTATTGAGTCACGTGAAGATGCAGAATTAAAAAGAACTCATTTATTCGGCTTATTTATTATTATTTATATAAATATATATAAATAAATTATTTATATATTAAATATTAATTAATATGTTAGATAAATTAGTATTAGCGATGGGGTCTTAGTAAAGAAAAATATTTATCCACCTATCTCTATAGTAACCTATATTTATAGTATATAGATATAGAACAAAGTATAGATTATGGTGTTTATACATCAGCCCAACCAATGACTATTCATGATTCCATACCGGTTCTTAGAGGAATGTTATGGTAAAACTTCGTTTGAAACGATGCGGTAGAAAGCAACGTGCGACTTGAAGGATAGGATCCGTTGTTAATTTTACTTCATCCTATGCTTTTAATATGAGTATCTTATTAGATTATCACACGGGGGCAAAAAGTCCATAATGAAAATTTGTTGTCTCTAATCAATTTAGTACTTATCTTACTAGAATCGATGGCTGATGTATTTTTCTAGTCAGCGGCATAAGCAAAATTTTTGGTAACTCATGCCAATATCTAAAGAAGTCAATTCCATAACAACGTCATACTTAAAAAATCATTCATTAAATTCAACTCATAAAGTAAAAGAAGGGATGTCTCTAAGAAATTTCAACGAGAAACAAAAATGAAAAGAAAATAGCAAGATAACTTATAATGGTCTGTAACGATCTGATCGGGCCTTTTGAGTATTAACGTCCTGTTTGGTGGCTTAAGGTCTCGAGTAGTTTTATATTATGTATTGTGACTTGTGTGTGTGGTCAGGTTCGGTTTTTTGGATGTTTCGGGATTGATTTGGAGAGATGACTCTTGTATTAGAAGCTTATGCGGTAAGAGTTAACTGGAGTTTGACTTTTGATTCGGAACGGTATTTTATGATTCTTCGTATGGTAATTTTGGACTTAGGCATATGTTTGAATTTTGATTTGGAGGTCTGTAGGTTGATTTGATATATTTTGAAGAAGTTGAAAATTTAAATGTTTGAAATGTTCATAAGTTTGACTGGGAATTGACTTCGATGTTATCGAGTTATGATTGTTGTTCCGGAAGTTGAAATAGGTTTGATATGTTATTTGGAACTTGTACGCAAAATTTGGATTGATTACGGATTGGTTAGGCTTGAATCAGACGCTTGGTTTGAAGTTTGAAGTTTATGAACTTAAGGGATTGATCTTGATCAATGATTTGTGGTTCTGATGTTATTATCTGTGATTTGAAGTCTCGAGTAAGTCCATAATATATATTGGGACTTTTGGTATGTCGGGCAAGGTCCGGAAGGGCTCGGGTGAGTTTTGGGATGGTTTCGGAACATTTCAAGCCCAATTTTAGTTGCTAGTTTTTTGCCACATGGGTGTGCATCGCGACCACGAAATTTGGGTCGCATTCTCGAAGAGCAAATTGTTATTTGGGAACTATGAATCATGATCATGGGAGCCTTTTCGCGATCGCATAAAAGTAATTTTTGTTGTCACATGACTGATTTTGGAAGCTTATATCTTGCAATCTATAAGAATTTTGAAGATGACCCAAAAACGAAAGTTCTAGCCCTTTGTATCCAGTTTTCAGAAAAGCAAACTGTTAGTTATTTGCAATTTTGTATAAAAAGTTACGACCATTGTACTATAGTCTATCTATAAGAGTTGGGCAATCTTGTTGGAATTTGTTCATCGTAATCGTAGGAACAGGCCGCAATCGTGAAGGGTTTTTTGAATTGCGATCGCAAGGATGGAGACCGTGATCGCAAAAAAGGACCCCTGGCAGTGCAACTAAATATCAAATTTCGGGATTTTGAGTTCATTTACATCATATTTTTGAGTTCTTGGAACACAAGTAAGACGATTTTGGAGGAGATAGACACCCAAATCTTGAGGGTAAGCATTTATATTTCTTTTGATTATGTATTTTATTTTTTTATGGATTATTAAACCTAAATTAAGGATTTGAAGAGAAGATGTTTGGAGGTTTTGTCTAAACTTTTCTAAAGTGAATAATTGAGTTTTGAACATGTATTCAGAGTTCGATTTGAGTGAAATTAGTATGATTTGGCTCGTAATTAAATGTGTTATCAGATTTTGTGAGTTTTATCGGGTTCCGAGGTGCAACCCCAGGTTTGACTTTTTGGTTGACTTTGAGTAAATGTGTAAATGCTCGGCCTTTATCGTTTGAAATTGTTTTATTAGGCATTATTTGATGTTTTGAGTTTTTTTGGCTATATTCGTGACGTTCAGAGGTTGTTTCACTCAAGATGGTCATTATAAAGTATTGATTTAGCTTTTTTGAGGTAAGTATCTTACCTAACATTGTGTAGGGAAACTACCCCTCAGGATTTGAGTTGTTTGTGCTATTTGTGTTATGTGAAAGGCGTATATGCGAGGTAATAAGTGCGTACTCGGGCTTATATGTGGAAATCGACCGGTTTAGACTCTTTGGATTATTTCATGTATTTATTTTAACTTATTAATACATGTTATATCTTTTATTTGTGATGTTTACTCTCATATGCTTGATTTGAAGTTGTTATTATATGTCATATCCTTTACTTATGATGTTTACTCGTATATGCTTTATTTAGAGTTGTTATCTTTTTGAATGTAATGTGACATCCTTTATTATTGAGTTACTCTTAATTAAAATTATTTTTATATGATATTCTTTTATAGTCGAGTTATTCTCATGCATTTAGACATAGTTTCTACTTCATGCCATCTCTTTTGTTGTTAGCTTTTTTCACACGTTAGAATTTGGAAGTTTTCCATTTCATGAAAATACCTTCATTATTGAGTTTCTTCTTATGTAATTAATTGGATTTAAAGATATTGAAAGTCATTAATCGATTTTAATTGAAGTTGTATTTAAAGAGAGTTTTGATCATTGCTGAGTTACTTTTCCGTTCATTTTGTAGTTATTGAAATTCTATACACATTGTATTTGAGACGTGGGCAATGTTGTATGGTGATATTTGTATCACTGTTTTGGAAATGTTGTGACTTATTGGCGTTGATATTTTATGTTGTTGTGATATTAGCACATGTGAATTGTGGTGTGGATTAGTTGTTGCTATGTGGAGCATAAGAGTGACATCTCACTGTTATTGATGGTGCGGAGTGATACGGGTGGCTATTGTGTTATTATCCGAACAGAGCAATAAGGGTGGCTATTATGTAGAGTGATATGGGTGGCTAATGAAATTGTCAGGATGGAGTGATACAGATGGCTATCAGAGATCAGGGTGGCAATGTCTGGGATGATGTGTGATGGCGTGGGGCACTATGTTGATGTTATTTGTGTGATAGTGTGATTTTTCTTGTGTATGTTATACACCTTATGTGACTGGTTTTGGTGCGTCAATGAGCTATTCGATGTATTTGATATTACTTGTTGGCTTGGGCTGTAATAGTACACTCGCACAAGCATACATGCTAGCATGCCACTTCAAGAGTATGAAACTTGACATTTATTGATCATGCACATGTACATTTGTATTATCCGATTCCATTGCAATATTGGGTCTGTGATCATGCCGGACGGATTGTGATTATGAGCCTGTTAACCATGCCGGGCGGATTAAGATATTGGCACGTCAGTTGTCCGTGCGGTAGTGATTAGAAATGAGGGAACAAGGTGCATGAGCATATGATTGTGGTTTGAGACTCCTGACTTGTGATTATGAGATGAGGTATCTCAGAGTAATTCGTTGTGAGACTAATGTTAGAATGGCTTGATTAGTGAATTACTATTTGTTCCCTTATATGTTCTCGCTAGTACTTAAACAGTGTTCTTATTACTTTATTGCTTATATCATATGTTTATTCTTGTTACCATTTACTGATTTCTGCTTTCATTATTAGCTTTATACTTTTATACTGCAAAGGTTATTTTGACTAGTAGGTGTCTTGATTGTACCTCGTTGCTACTCTACCGATGTTAGTCTTGATACTTATTGCGTATCAATCATGGTGTACTCATACTACACTTTTGCATATGTTTGCGCGTAGATCCAGGTATTGGTAATATCGGACTAAGGCAGAGTTAGCTTATCGGTCGCGAGGATTCAAGGTAGAGCTGTTGCAGCTCCTTGGAGTCCTTTCCTTTTATTGTATTGTCATCTTGGTATCCGAAAAATATTGTACTGCTATTTTTAAGATCTTTCAATGTTTTCAGCTAAAGTTCATGACTCTGTAGTACCTAGTCTTGGGAGGTTGTTGTGATTATTGCTGTGTAGGCTTATTTCACATTTATTTCGATATTTATAAAATTTTCTAATTTAAAATATCATGGTTCAATTGACTTAATTATTGTAAGTAATCGACTCACTTAATCTTAGAGACAATCACAACGTCTAAGGCGGGATTCGGTCGTGACAGGGTCAATGACCGCAACAATTGTCATAGATGATGAATGAGAGAAAAGTTGAGAAGCGAAACAAATCCAAGTCAACACGCACAAATATTAAACCTCAGAGAAGGATGGGCAAAATGCTCACAGTTAAAAATCACCGACAAGTCGAGATTCGAATTCAATTTTTTTGGTTGTAAATTATGATTTTAATTAGTTTATATGCTGAAATAATTCCATCCCAATTGATTACACGAAAGTTTCTTTGTACTATCATTTTAGTGGATTCTAACCTAGAAAAGGGGTGATGTCATTTCGGTATCGACTCCTGAAGAATGATAAGGTGATGCTCGTCTTTTACTGAAAAAAACAAGGCTAATTTATTTAAAGACCTACATAGTATGCAACAATTGAGGTTTGATCCTATGATCATTTACTAGTGCTTTGCTAAGAGGCCAAGAAGTGCTTATTGTTTAGTGGTGTCATTTCAAAATATATATTGTGTGCATGTGATTTTCGCCCTATACGAAATACTCCTATAAAATTTTAAAAAAAAATAGGTTTTCTGTTAATTATTTGCCATTTTAGGAGTTTTTGTAGAATTTTCTTAATTATTTGTATTTTTCTGCGCATGTTTAATTTTTATTTAAATCATGAAAAATACTAAAAATATCATGCATTACATTTACGATTTTGTTTTTATATTTTTAGAATTAATGTGTAATTATTTGTTTTATAAAAATTTAAAAATCACAAAAAATAGCTCATTTTTACATTTTTTGTGTTTTAATATTTAGTTTATTAATTTTCCTCTTTTAATTTAGAATTAAGGGATGTTGATAATTTTTATAATTATTAAATAGTTTAATTTCACATTTTAGATTTTTAGGACTTTTAGTTTAAAAAAAAAAGAAAGAAAAGAAAAGGGGAAAATAAAGAGTTTGATTTTTTGAAATTGGGCTAATTTAACCCAAACCTGCCCCATACCCATCCAAAATAACCCAGGCCCAAAACAAAATATACCCGGCCCAGCTCACACAGTTCCCATCCGACCCCGTTTTGTAGGAATTTGATCACAGCCGTTGGATTTTATCAATCCAACGGCCCGAAACTAATTGATCCCTTACAATATAACTGTCCGAAGACTATAACCCCCCAATTGAACCCTTTCATTCTCCGTCTCTCTCTGCAGATTAACCAAATCCTAGCCGCCCCATATTCTTTTGCCGCCTCCACTGTAAACCACCACCGGAAATCGCCTCACAGCGGTTCCGGTGGTCCAAAGCCTTCCAAAATTATACCCCGAGACCATCACAACCCCCTTATTCCAAATCTCAACTCTCTTTCCTTCGAATCACTACCGAATTCTCCATATCTTTGACTTGAAGAATCACGACCAAAACACTAAGTCTCCAAAAAAGCCCCAAATTTACACCAGTTGATCCTCCATCTTCCCTCACCACTACCATGCCCTCAATTTCCCAAAAATTCCAGCCAAATTCCACGAATTTGAAATCCCAGATTCATTTAAACTCTAACTTCCCCCTTCCTGATTTTTTGGTCAAATTTGGGTCAATTTAACTTAAAACCCCCATTAATCGACTGTTTCTGTTAAGAGCAGTTGATTAATGTTGGTCAAGGTTCACTTACATTTCGAAGATTTGGGATGAGTTCATAATTTGGACCAGTTTTAAAATTCCGATAAATACTTTCCTTTTCCCTTGATTTGTTTGGTTTTTATTTTTGTTTTCTTTTCTGCATGTCTAGTTGTTTTTGTTAGTTGAATGTTTTTAGGAGTTTTTATTTTTGAATTTTTTTTTTCTTTGCTTCACATCTGTTAGTTTAACTACTTCTTCTTGATCAAAGCATGTTTAAGTCTATTAAGCAATTGCATAAGTCTGGACTTAATTAAATTATCATATTTGTCTCTTTGTCTGTTACCATTTCTACCACCCAATTTTCGTTTAAATCCGTGCTTTCATTTAGGCTTAATTAGACAAGCATTTTTATTTACTAATTAGTTTAGTTATAGTTTTAAAATTGCATTAGCATGCTTGTTTTAGTCATTTCGATTTAGATACTGAATCCCTTCTTGTTATGCCTTTGTTTACTTTGATTTGAGAATCGATAGAACTCTAAGGACCTAATTGAACAAAAATGTTTAGGTAGATACTGTAATAAGCAAGTTGTAGAAGGGTAATTTATGGTTTATCTATTTAGGAAAATATTAGAATATTCTAGAACAGGGGCAGCTGACCTTATTTGGTCAGTACAAAGTACTAAAACCAATGGGGGAAAACAACTTGTCCAATTCTGTTTCGGATATTTTTTTGTGGCTGAGGAATAATTCTGTGATGACCCTATATTTCGAGGCCTTAAAAACCTCTTTTAGCATTGCCTCGATTTTACGTGCGCAGTTCGAGCGCATAGCCAAAAAGCTTAAATGAGAAAAATCTGTGAAAAATAATAATTTTTTACTATAAAATAAATTAATTTGACTTCAATCAACGTTTTGGGTAAACGGATCCGGACCAATGATGTGACGGTTTCGAAGGGTCTGTAGAAAAATATGAGACTTGGGCATATGCCCGGAATCGAATTCCGAGGCCCCAATCCCGAGAAATGGATTTTTAATGAAAATTGTTTTCTGAAATTTTATAAAGGAATTTGAAATGCGTTTTGATTAGAACATGTTAGTATCGGGCCCGTATTTTAGTTTCGATGCCCGGTACAAGTACTATATGTGGTTTAAGTTAATTCTGTGAAGTTTGGTAAGAAACGGAATCCGTTTGACGTGATTCAGACCGTAATTGCGTGTTTGATGCTTTAAGAAGTTTTGAAATATTTCATTGATTTTGAGGTTTAAGTCATTGTTGTTGAGGTTATTTTGACGATTTGATTGCACGGATAAGTTCTTATGATGTTATTGAGTTAGTACGCATGTTTGGTTTTGAGCCCCGAGGGCTCGGGTGTGTTTCAGATGTGTTTCGAAAGGTTTTTGGAACTCAAAAAGTTGGAGGTTTTCGACGGTTCAGTGCCCATGGATTTTACTCTTCACGTTTGCGTGGTCCTTCTCGCGAACACATAAGTTAAACCTCCCAGGTGCCAGATTTCTTCTTTGGGAACGCGAAGCTTCAGACGCGAGTGCGAGGCTGAGGGGGGAAGACCCTTTGTGAACGTGTCCATGCACTCGCGAATGCGTAAGGTAAAGGCCTGGGGAGGGATCACCATTTTGTGCATCGCGAACGCGGACACTGGACCGCAAACGCGTAGGCTTGAGGAGCCAAAGCTCCGTGAACGCGAAGGTCTTTCAGACCTAACTCATTGCAAATGCAATGAGCTTATCGCGAATGCGATAACCAATTTCGCCTAGTTATTTTAAAAGACCAGAACAGTAGCCATTACGAGATTTTCACCATAACCCATAACATCTTCATCTAAACGCCAAATTGGATAATTTTGAAAGGGTATTTCACCACCAATTTATAGGTATGTAATCTTAGACTCATTTTTCTTCAATTTCTATTAACAACCATTAGATTTTTAGGCTTAAATCATGTTCTTAAAGGTAGAAAATTAAGGATTTGGGTAGAGTTAGGGCTTTATGAATATTTGTGATTTATACCTCATTTTTGAGTCAAATTTTTGAACTAATTATATATTCGGGCTCGTGGATGAATGGGATCGGGTGTTGGTCTGAACCTTATGTATTGACCAAGCGGGCCTGGAGTCAATTTATGACTTTTTGGGAAGAATGATTAGAAAGCTATAATTAAGCATTGATATTGGATTGTGTAGCATATATTGATGCAATTAAGTCGATTATGTATAGATACGATTGAGTTGGAGCCAAATTAAAAAGGCAAAGCGGTGTTTGTGGCTTGAGTTGGTTGTGGATGTTTGAGGTAGATGTTCGGTCTAACCTTAGCTTGAGGGATTAGGAGTTGTGTCCTATTTGCTATTTGCTTTTTGTTGAGTACGACGTATAGACACGGTGACGAGTATCTATACATTGATGTCGAGCATGACCGTGAGTCTTAGATTGAAATTTGTTGTGTGCTTAAAGGATACTACAGATGCATTAATTGATGATTCTCGATATTGGGCAAGAATTAAGTTTGTTTTCATGGAAATAACTTATGGTTGATCATTATTGTTAGTTGAGATAAGTAGAAGTTGAGTTAAGATTGGTTATAGTTAATTCTCCCTTGCCAGGACGTATTTACTTTTACTGTCGAATCCCTTATCGGGATAGCGTAGTTTATTGTTGAACCCTTGCCGGGACACTTGGTATGGTTGTTGCGAAAGATATATATATATATATATATATATATATATATATGGATGGGGTCGCACGCCGCAACAATATTATATATGGATCGGGTTGCACGCCGCAACAATACTAATATATGGATTAGGTTGCACGCCGTAACAACACTATATATGGATCGGGTTGCACACCGTAACAATACTATATATGGATCGGGTTGCACGCCGCAATTTTATTAAATATGGTATGGGTTACATGCCATAACAATACTAATATGTGAATCGGGTTGCACGCAGCACAACACCATATATGGATCGGGTTGCACACCGCAAAAATATTAAATTTGGATCGAGTTTCACGCCGCAACAATATTAAATATGGATCGGGTTGCACGCCACAACAATACTATATATTGGATCGGCTTGCTCATCGCAACAGTGTCAAATGATAAAGGATCGGGTTGCGCACCGCAACATTATTATTATTGTTTTATTGTAGATTTAGAGTTGTTCTCTCTTATTACTCTTAAGTTTCTGCTGGATCTGGCATTTTCCCCGTAGCATGCACCTCCTCCCATTTAAATTATTTATTCCTGTTATTTTTTTGTTGTATATTATATAACTGCACAGGTTTATCTGGAGTTTGTTCCTAGCCTCGTCACTATCTCGCCGAGGTTAGGCCAGGCACATACCGGCATATGGGGTCAGTTGTGCTGATGCTACACTCTACACTCCGTGCAAATACTGGAGCAACATTTGGGTAGTAGTACTTGGGGAGCCAACCTTCAGTCTATCTAGAGATCCCGAGGTAGTCCCGTAGGCGTCTGCAGGCCCGACGTTCTCTCCTATCTATTATATGTTTTGTTTTCACTTGTTTCCGAGACATACTGTATTTCCTACTTCAAACACTTGTATGTAGTACTCATAGATAGTTCGTGATATTGTGACACCGGTTTCTGGGTAGAGGCGCATGTTGGCATTCTCGTACTGATTTTGGTAGTAAATTAGACTAAGTCTTCTGCTTGATTTCATCTTTCGCTACTATTTAAATGTTGATCACGTATTAATTCAAGTTGTTAAAAAGGATTAAAGTGAAAGAGTTAGAATTTCTATATTTCGTGGCTTGCTCAACTTCTACAAGGAGGTGCCATCACGACCCCCGAGGGTGGGAAGTCCGGGTCGTGAAAAATTGGTATCAGAGCACTAGGTTACATAGGTCTCACAATTCACAAACAAGCTTAGTAGAGTCCGAGGGGTCGGTACAGAGACGTCTGTATTTATCTCCTAGAGGCTACAGAGTTAGGAAAACTTCACATTTGTTATATGTTGTCGTGCAGTTTGGTTTCTTAATACTAATTGAACTTCTACCCTGTTCTATCATAGATGGTGAGAACACGCGCTTCCTCATATACCGATCAACAGTCCGGGCCCCCAGAAGTAGCTCCCACAAGGGGCAGAGGGCGAGGCCAAGGCCATGCTAGAGGCTGAGGCAGGGGCAGAGCTCAATCCAGAGTAGCAGCATCAGCGACAGAGCCTCAGGTTGATTTTGATGACGAGGTTCCGGCCCTAGTGGTTTCGGTGGCCCAACTCAGGTCCTAGAGGGGTTTATTGCTACCCCAGTTCTTCAGGATGCTCTGGTCCGTCTAGTGGGCCTTATGGAGAGTGTCACCCGGGCAGGTCTTCTTCTTGTAGCACCAGCCGTCTCTCAGGCTGGAGGAGGAGCCCAGACTCCTGCTACTCGCACTCTGGAGCAGAAAGCTCCCCTGTTTCAGACTCCAGTAAGCCAGCCAGTTGGAGTAGTTCAGCCGGGTGTGGTAGTTTAGACTGGCGATGGTGTAGTTATGTCTCCCGATGCTTTGTGGAGATTGGACAGGTTCACCAAGCTCGTCACTACTACTTTCAGCGGCGCATCTACTGAGGATTTCTAGGATTATCTAGACAACTGTCATGATATTCTTAGGAATATGGGGATAGTTGAGACCAACGGGGTCAATTTTGTCATATTTTGTTTGTTTGGATTCGCCATGACTTAGTAGAGAGATTATTTCTTGGCTAGACCAGCCAGATCGCCAGCCTTGACCTGGGAGTAGTTCACGCAGCTATTTCTAGAAAAGCTTCTCCCTATCACACAGTGAGAGGCCTATCAGAGGCGGTTTGAGCGCCTCCAGCAGGGTTCCTTGACTGTCGCATAGTGTGAGACCAGATTAATCGATTTGGCTCACCATGCTCTTATTATACCTCCCACCGAGAGAGAGAGAGAGTGTGAGAGAGAGAGAGGAGGTTCATTGATGGACTCATTCAGTCGATTCATTATTAGATGGATAGAGAGGTTAGGAGTGAGATATCTTTCCAGGAGGCAGCCAATGTGGACCAGAGAGTTGAGATATTTCTATCAAAGGGGGGTGGTCATGGGGAAGACAAGAGACACCATTATTCAGGTAGATTTAGTGGTGCCTCGTCTGGAGGCAGGACTTCAAATGGTAGAGGCCATCCTCCTAGGCCCTTTCAGTCAGCACTTTAGGTTTCTCATGGTTCTTCAAGGGGACGTGGTTCTCACATGTAGTATTCTGATTAGTAGCCCTACTATGCACCACCAGCTCATATCAGTGTACCGCCGCTTCAGAGTTTTTGAGGTGGTCATTCAGGTCGCTAGGGTTAGTCTCAGTTTCCTCAGCCACAACACTCGGGTGGATGCTTTGAGTATGGTGAGTATGGTCATATCAGGAGGGCTTATCTGTGATTGGTGGGTACTCAGTCGCAGCAGCAGGGTTCCCGTGCTATGGTTCAGGCACCAAGTGTTCCACAACCCACCCAATCAGTTAGATGTGGGGGTTAGAGGTGCTAGAGGTGGAAGTCAGCCAGCTACAGACCGTCCTAGAGAGGTAGTCCAGGGTGGTGGGGCCCAACCCCGATGTTATGCTCTTCCAGCCAGGCTTGAGGCTGAGGCTTCCGATGTAGTTATCACAGGTACTTTTCTGCTTTGCGGTAGAGATGCTTCAGTTTTATTTGATCCAGGGTCTACCTACTCCTATGTGTTATCTTATTCTACACCGTATTTGGTCATTCCTAGTGATTCCTTGAGCATCCCCGTATATGTGTCTACACCGGTGGGTGATTATATTATGGTAGATTGAGTCCATTGTTCTTTTATTGCGGTGATTTGAGGTCTTGAGACTCGTGTATATTTACTGCTTCTGGACATGGTTGATTTCGATGTTATATTGGGGATGGGCTGGTTGTCACCTTACCATGCTATCTTGGATTGTCATGCCAAGCTGTGACCTTAGCCTTGCTGGGTTTACCCCATTTAGAGTGGAGAGGGACTCCTAGACATTCTACCCTTAGTGTTATCTCTTATGTGAAGGCTCGACGTATGGTCGAGACGGGTTGTTTGGCCTACTTGGCTTATATTTGCGATTCTAGTGCTGAGGTCCCTTATAATGATTCTATACCCGTTATTCGGGCACTTTCTGAGGTGCTTCCTTCAAATCTGCCGGGTATGCCACCCGACAGGGATATTGACTTTTGTATTGATTTGGCTCTGGGCAGTCAGCCCATTTCTATCCCGCCATATCGTATGGCCCCACCTGAGTTGAAAGAGTTAAAGGAGCATTTGCAAGACCTGCTCAAGAAGGGTTTCATTATGTCAATTGTTTCACCTTGGGGTGCACATGTTGTTTGTTAAGAAGAAAGATGGGTCAATGAGAATGTGTATTGATTACTGGAAATTGAATAAGGTGACAATCAAGAATAAGTATCCACTACCGAGGATTGATGATTTTTTTCGATCAGCTTCATGGTGCCAAGGTATTTTCAAATATGGACTTGAGATCTGGCTACCATCAGTTGAGGATTAGGACATTCGATGTCCCTAACACAACTTTCCGCACTCGGTACGTGCATTATGAGTTCTTGGTGATGTCATTCGGGTTTACAAATGCCCCAGCAACTTTTATAGATTTGATGAACCGAGTGTTCAGGTCTTATTTAGATTCATTTGTGATAGTCTTCATTCATGATATTTTGATATATTCCCATAGCCGGGAGGAGCACGAGCAGCACCTTAGAGTGGTACTTCAGACTCTAAGGGATAGTCGGTTATATGCTAAGTTCTCGAAGTGTGAGTTCTGGTTGAGTTCTGTTGCATTTCTGAGTCATGTTGTATCATCGGAGGGTATTTATGTTGATCCGAAGAAGATTGAAGCAATCAAGAACTGGCCTAGACTAATATCCACTATTGCAATTCGGAGTTTTTTGAGATTGGCAGGCTACTATCATCGGTTTGTGGAGGTGTTTTCATCTACTGCAACCCTGATGACCAGGTTGACCTAGAAGGGTGCCCAGTTGAGATGGTTGGATGAGTGTGAGGCAGTCTTTCAGAAGCTCAAAAGACAGCTCTGACTACGACACGAGCATTGGTTTTGCCCACAGGTTCAGGGCCTTATATAGTTTATTGTGATGCTTCTAGTATTGGACTTGGTGCAGTGTTGATGTAGGATGGCAAGGTCATTGCCTATTTTCCGCGGCAGTTGAAGATTTATGAGAAGAACTATCTAATTCTTGATTTGGAGTTGGCAGCCATTGTTCATGCATTGAAGATTTGGAGGCATTATCTGTATGGCGTGGCATGTGAGCTGTTCACGGGTCACAAGAGTCTTTAGTATTTGTCCAAGAAAAAGGAGTTGAATTTGAGGCAGAGGAGGTGGTTAGAGTTGTTGAATGTCTATGATATCACCATCTTATATTATCGGGGAAAGGCCAACGTGGTGGCCGATGCTTTGAGTAGGAAGTGAACTAGTATAGGCAGTCTTGCTTATATTCTGGTCGGCAAGAGGCCGCTTGCTTGGGATGTTCAGGCCTTGGCCAATCAGTTCGTGATTTTGGATGTTTATGAGCCCCGCCATGTGTTAGCTTGCACAGTCGCTCATTCGTCATTATTGGATCGTATCCGTGATTGGCAGTATGATGATCCCCATTTGTGTGTCCTTAGAGTCACGATGCAGCACGAAGGTGCCAAGCAGGTTACCTTAGATGATGATGGAGTTTTGAGACTATAGGGTCAATTTTGTTTGCCTAATGTGGATGGGCTTCAGGAGTTCATTTTAGAAGAGGCCCATAGCTCTCGGCACTCTATTTATCCGGGCACCGCGAAGATGTATTAGGATGTGCGGCAGCATTATTGGTGGCATAGAATGAAGAAGGATATTATTGCTTATGTGGCTCGGTGTTTTAACTGTTAGCAGGTTAAGTACAAGCATCAGAGGCCCAATAGTTCATTTCAGAGGATTGAGCTTCACGAGTGGAAGTGGGAAAGGATCATAATGGATTTCGTTGTTGCACTCCCGTAGACTCAAAAGAAGTTCGACACAGTATGGGTCCTTGTTGATAGGTTGACCAAGTCAGTGCATTTCATTCCTGTGGCTGTCTTTTATTCTTCTGAGAGATTAGCTGAGATCTATATCCAGGAGATTGTTTGCCTTTATGGTGTGCCCGTGTCTATCATTTCAGACCGAGGTACGCAGTTTACCTCACATTTTCGGAGAGCAGTTCAGCGAGAGTTGGGCATACAGGTTGAGTTGAGCATAGCATTTCATCCTTAGACGGATGGGCAGTCTAAGTGGACTATTCAGATTTTTGAGGATATGCTATGACCTTGTGTCATTCACTTTTGAGGCTCGTGGGATCACTTTTTGCCTTTAGCGGTGTTTGCCTAGAATAATAGCTACCAGTAGAGTACCCAGATGGCTCCTTATGAGGCTTTATATAGTAGTCGGTGTCGGTCTCCAGTTGGACGGTTTGAGCCAAGAGAGGCTCGATTGTTGGGTACGGATCTAGTTCAGGATGCCTTGGACAAGGTCAGGATCATTCAGGATAAGCTTCGTACGGCTCAGTCCAGGCAAAAGACTTATGCCGACCACAAGGTTCAAGATTTGGCTTTCATGGTCGGTGAATAGGTATTTCTCTGAGTGTCGCCTATAAAGGGCGTGATGAGATTTGGGCAGAATGGCAAGCTTAGCCCTAGGTTCATTGGTCCGTTTGAGATTCTTGATCGAGTAGGAGAGGTGGCTTATAGACTTGCATTGCCGCCGAGCTTATCAGCCGTGATTCTGGTGTTTCATGTGTCCATGCTTTGGAAGTATCACAACAATCCATCCTACGTGTTAGATTTTAGCAATGTCCAGTTCGACAAGGTCTTGTCTTATAAGGAGGAGTCTTCTAGACCGGCGGGTTCGTACGTTGAGGTCGAAGAGTTTTTCTTCTGTTCGTGTATAGTGGAGGGGTCAGCCTCCTGAGGCCTCGACCTGGGAGTCCAAGTCCGATATGCAGAGCTGTTATCCTCTTTTTTCCCCAACTCGGGTACTTTGTTCTTCTGTCCGTTCGAGGACGAACGATTATTTTAGAGGTGGAGAATGTAATGACCCAAAAGGTAATCACTTGCTTTTAAATTGAATTCTATGTTCTGAGGCCTTAAAAACCTCTTTTAGCATCACCTCAACATGCGTGTGCAGTCCAGGTGCGTAGTTGGAAAGCTTAAATTAAAAAATCTATGAAAAATAATAAATTTTGAATATAAAATTAATTAATTTGACTTTGTTCAATGTTTTGGATAAACGGACCCGGACCCGTGACTCGACCTGGGAGTCCAAGTCCGATATGCAGAGCTGTTATCCTCTTTTTTCCCCAACTCGGGTACTTTGTTCTTCTGTCCGTTCGAGGACGAACGGTTATTTTAGAGGTGGAGAATGTGATGACCCAAAAGGTAATCACTTGCTTTTAAATTGAATTCTGTGTTCTGAGGCCTTAAAAACCTCTTTTAGCATCACCTCAACATGCGTGTGCAGTCCAGGTGCGTAGTTGGAAAGATTAAATTAAAAAATCTATGAAAAATAATAAATTTTGAATATAAAATTAATTAATTTGACTTTGTTCAATGTTTTGGATAAACGGACCCGGACCCGTGATATGATAGTCCCGGAGGGTCCATAGGAAAATATGGGACTTAGGCGTATGCTTGGAATCGAATTTTGAGGTCCCAAGCCCAATAAATGAATTTTTAAATAAAATTATTTTCTGAAATTGTTTAAAGGAATTTGAAATGGATTTTGATCAGAACATATTGGTATCAGGCCCGTATTTTAGTTTTGGCGCCCGGTACAGGTCTTATATATGGTTTAAGATAATTCTGTGAAGTTTGGTAAGAAACGGAATCCGTTTGACGTGATTCGGACCGTAAATCCAAGTTTGATGCTTTAAGAAATTTAGAAATATTTCATTGATTTTAAGGTTTAATTCGTTATTGTTGAGGTTATTTTGGCGATTTGATAGCACGGATAAGTTCGTATGATGTTATTGAGTTAGTACGTATGTTTGGTTTTGAGCCCTGAGGGCTGGGATGTGTTTCGGATGTGTTTTAGAAGGTTTCTGGAACTCAAAAAGTTGCAGGTTTTTGCTCTTTAGTGCCCAGGGATTTTACTCTTCACATTCGCGTGGTCCCTCTCACAAACGCGTAAGGTAAACCTCCTAGGTGCGAGATTTATTCTTCGCGAATGCGAAGCTTGAGACGCGAATGCGAGACAAAGGAGGAAGACCCTTCGCGAACGCATCCATGCAATCGCGAACGAGTAAGGTAAAGGCCTGGGGAGGGGTCACTATTTTGTGCATCGCGAACGCGGCCACTGGCCCGCGAACGCATAGACTTGAGGAGCCAAAGCTCCGCAAACGCGAGCCATATTCCGTGAACATGAAGGTCTGTCAAACCTAACTCATCGAGAATGCGATGAGCTTATCGCGAACACTATGACCAATTTCGCCCAATTATTTAAAAAGACCAGAACTGAGCCATTACAATATTTTCACCAAAACTCATAACTTCTTCATCTAAACTCCAAATTGGATGATTTTTGAAAGGGGATTTCACCACCAATTCATAGGTATGTAATCTTAGACTCATTTTTGTGCAACTTCCATTAACAACCATTAGATTTTTAGGCTTAAATCATGTTTTTAAGGGTAGAAAATTAAGGATTTGGGTAGAGATAGGGCTTTTTGATTATCTGTGATTTAGACCTCGTTTTGGGGTCGAATTTTGGAACTAATTATATATTTGGGCTGGTGGGTAAATGGGTGATCGGGTGTTGGTCCGAACCACGTGTTTTGACAAAGTTGGCTCGAGGTCAATTTTTGACCCTTTGGGAAGAATGATTTGAAAGATATAATTAAACATTGGGATTGGATTGCTTAGTATATATTGATGTTCTTAAGTCAATTATGTATAGATATGATTGAGTTGGATCCAAATTCGAAAGGGAAAGCGGTGTTTGAGGCTTGACTTATCCATAAAAAGTTGAGGTAAGTGTTCTGTCTAACCTTAGCTTGAGGGATTAGGATTTGTGTCCTATTTGCTATTTTCTTTCTATTGAGTACGATGTATAGGCATGGTGACGAGTATCTATACGTTGGTGTCGAGCATGACCGTGAGTCTTAAATTGAAATTTGTTGTGTACTTAAATGATACTACGTATGGTTTAATTGATGATTCTCGATATTTGGCAAGAATTAAGTTTGTTTTCTTGGAAATCACTTATGGTTGATCATTGGTGTTAGTTGAGATGAGTAGAAGTTGAGTTAAGATTGGTTATATCTAATTCTCCCTTGCCGGGATGTATTTTACTGTCGAATCCTGTGCGGGGATGTGTAGTTTATTGTTGAACCCTTGCCGGGACACTTGGTGTGGTTGTTGCAAAAGGTATATAAATATATGGATCGGGTTGCATGCCGCAACAATATTTAATATGGATTGGGTTTCACGTCGCAACAATACTAATATATGGATCAGGTTGCACGCTGCAAAAACACTATATATGGATCGGGTTTCACCCTGCAACAATACTAATATATGGAAGGCGTAGCACACTGCAACAATACTAATATATGGATCGGATTGCACGCCTCAACAACACTATATATGGATCGGGTTGCACACCGCAACAATATTTAATATGGATCAGGTTGTACGCCATAACAATCCTATATATTGGATCGGGTTGGACGCCGTAACAATGTTAAATGATAAAGGATCGTGTTGTGTGCCGCAATAGTATTATTATTGATTTGTTGTAGATTCGGAGTTATTTGTCACGCCCCAAAATCCGAGGAGCGCGATCGACGCTCAACCGAGTAAACCCGACTAAGCAAGCCTGTTAGGTTTCATTCTACCCGAACAAATTCATGAATAAATAGGAGATGGACTCCATTAATCATACTTAGTAAGTGTTTTATTAACAACTTCCATTTCATTTCCATTAGCAGCTTAAATCATAAATATCAAAATATTACAATTTTATAAATCTTTGCCAAACATCAATATTTCTACTTTAATTCCAATACCTGACACTATCCGCAACCTGTCTACGGAGCCTCTAAACATAAATGAAGAGTAATGTAATATAGAAATATTGGTAACAAGGCTCCGGCTATACCTCAAATACGAAGTACATTATAAACAAATGAAACAGGACCCCGAAACGAAGTGTGGCTCACCAAGTCAGCTAAAAGGATGATGCGACACTAGCTGCGGCCAACACTGCCTGCTATAAAAACACCTACATCCATTTAAAGACGTAGCGTCCCCGATAAAGGGACTTTAGTGCCATCGAATAGCACTAGTATGTATAAATAAACACCATCTAGTTAGAAAGAACTTTCATACAATAATAATGAAATCACAAGTAAAACTCAAACACTTTAAATGATCACAACATTATTAAATAAAAGAATCATGCCATTTTCATATCCTTTCCCCATAGCTTTTAGTTTGGGGCATTTCATTTATATGTTCATCACTATTCTCAATACCATCACTATCTTGAGCGGAGTCCGATCACGACCCGATCGGCTAGGTTCCCTCATTTGAGACATATATCTCAATCACCAGTTCATTTCGCTTCTCCGGAGTTCAATATTAGCACATTACCACCATGTGTGCAGCATGGTGTCCGATCACGGCTTGATCAGCTAGGCCGCCTTACCTAGGCGTGGTTTCTTTATCATCAATCATCTCATTTGAATCTTTATTTCACATATATCATATCAATTCATTGGCACTTGGGGCCACAATTATCATATCTTTTGCATTTTCAAGGTCCACCTTGCAATTTATGATCATAGGCACATACAAAGGCATCTCAAGTTGCAAGCATAAGTAAGATTTCACATAGTTAGAACATTATATGCTGCTCCAATCTCAATTTAAGGTCAGAACATCAATATCACATTGACATGCACTCATGTGATAGGTGTTAAGGTATGCTATTATGTTACTAGGAAGTGAGAAGCTTTCATGATGATATTCGCAAGAGAGTAGATTGACTGTTCAAACCATATAAGCCATATGCACAACTGAGTAAAAGAGTGACTCGAGAAAGATCGCAACACTGAGATGCTTTACATGGGACTCGGCACCACATAGTTAAGCTTTACGACGGTGCATGCATAGGCACAAGTGGGAAGATGTTGCCCATTTCAATAAAATATTCTGTAAGAAATTTATGAGGTATAGTCCCTCGTTAAGAATTTAGGAAAAGAAAGTGGCAAGTATTAGTCCTATAGTTATAACTCCATTCAGGGATGTATTTATAGAACTTAATTCCACAAGAGGATGTGAATAAGATAATTTGTAATAGAGTGGATTCATGAACAGTACGACTCTTTCAAGGAATAGGTAAACACAAGTCTTTGTGACTCACATCTTATCAAGACCATGCTTATAAGAATTCTTCAATATGGATGTACATATACAATGAGTAGAAATTTTGATTTGACTCACTTAATGACTTTCGGTTGGTTGGGCAATAACTTAATCAATACTCCTCGACTCAACATACCTAATGCATATAGGTAACATACTGATATACTATATGATCTGGTGGTGCAGAGACATTAATAGAAATAAGGGTACTCCCCTTAGCAAGAAGTTCTACCAATCCCTCTATGACTCCCTACATTCTCCTAACAAATGATTAGGCAATCTCCCTCTTTACCGCTTCCAAAATCATGAATTGCTCATCTTAAGATTAAGATATAGAATGGAAATAATCTCCCTATCTTGAGCTATACTACACGATCTTGGAGTATCAAAGAAGGGTCAAATTCCTAGATGTTCGAATAGCCTCCAACTTATAAATGTGCTCAACTACACACCGATAAGAAGGACTCTACTAGACATGGCTCCGTGACATTCTAGGACGCTTTAAAACTGTAGGCTCTGATACCAAGTTTGTCATGCCCCGAAATTCGAGGAGCGCGACCGGGGCTCAACCGAGTAAACCAAACTGAGAAAGCCTGTTAAGTTTCATTCTATCCGAACTAATTCATGAATAAATAAGCTATGGACTCCATTAATCATATTTAGTAAGTTTTTTATTAATAACTTCCATTTCATTTTCATTAACAGCTTAAATCATAAATATCAAAATATTACAAGTTTTATAAATCTTTGCCAAACATCAATATTTCTACTTTAATTCCAATACCCGACACTACCCAACTTTTCTAAGGATCCTCTAAACGTAACTGAAGAGTAATGTAATATAGAAATACCGATAACAAGGCTCCGGCTATACCTCAAATACAAAGCACATGATAAACAAATGAAACATGACCCCAAAACAAAGTGGGGCTCACCAAGTCAGCTAAAAGGATGATGCGGCACTAGCTGCAATCAACACAGCCTGCTATAGAAACACCTACATCCATTTAAAGACGTAGCGCCCCCGGCAAAAGGGACGTTAGTGCCATCGAATAGTAGTAGTATGTATAACTAAACACCATCTAGTTAGAAAGAACTTTCATACAATAATAATAAAATCACAAATACAACTTAAAAACTTTAAATGATCACCACATTATTAAATAAAATAATCATGCCATTTTCACATCCTTTTCCCATATCTTTTAGTTTAGGGAATTTCATTCATATGTTCATCACTGTTCTTAATACCACCGGTATCTTGAGCGGAGTCCGATCATGAGCCGATCCGCTAGGTTGCCTCATTCGAGGCATATATCTCAATCACCATTTCATTTTCCTTCTCCGGAGTTCAATATTAGCACATTACCACCATCTGTGCGGAATGGTGTCCGATCACGGCCTGGTCGGCTAGGATGCCGTACCTAGGTGTGGTTTCTTTCTCATCAATCATCTCATTTGAGTCTTTATTTCACATATATCGTATCAATTCATTGGCAATTGGGGCCACAATTATCATATCTTTTCCATTTTCAATGTCCATCTTGCAATTTGTGACAATATGTACATATAAAGGAAATTCAAGTTGCAAGCATAAGTAAGATTTCACATAGTTAGAACAATATATGCAGCTCCAAGATCAATTTAAGGTCTTAGCACTTCAATACATGATTTATATTCCTTGCACCCATTTTAAGTTATCGAGTATAGCACATTGATAATATTGGAATGCATCTTTCACAATATAGGGTCACAACACCAATCCATGTAAATTATAAATCAAAGCAAGAATCCACAGTTTAGTCTTACCATATTTACACAAGCATCGATAAAGCTCAATTTCTAAAAAGCGAGGTTTTAGTCATACATACCTTGTTTAAGCTTTCTTTCAGTTACTACAACGTTTAAGAAATTCTAGCATCCCAATATACTTTGAGACATAACAAAACTGAACACAAAGTAGGAAGGTATTCATGGTTTCAGCTCATTTGAGCATTTTATCAAATACTAGTTGAGCATCTTGATTTTAAATCCCTTTTTCAAGGTTTGCTTCATTCCCCAACCATATCTTTACTTATTTTTGTTAAACAATCTTCCCACAAATCTAATTTGTACATGCATGTATACATAATATTATTACACTCAAGAATCATACCTCAATACCCCATCTTATACCCCAAACTGGAAATTAAAGCCTAATGTATAGAATCTTATCTCATAGATGAAGAACTTATGACTGGGCTCTTTGATTCTTGAAGGTTGATAAAAAGTTGGATGATTGAATGTTGGATTCCTCCTCCTCTCTCTAAACCTCTTTCAACTATCTCTAAAATCAATGGAAAAATGACCCCAAATGAACCCCCAAAGACTATATATGAAAATAGGGTTGGGTTATAAAAATAGGAAGATTAACCCTCCGAATGCGGTTATGCGATCGCATAATGGACCGAAGAATGGGTATCCTGGCCGCAAACGTATCTCAAAACTCGGTGCCTAAAACTGCGCTACACTGGTCTAGTTTACGGCCAGATTTGCAATAGCAAATTCATTTGATAGGTTATTTTCATCACATAAAACCTTATACATATTTCAATATGCTCGTTCAAAGTATGGACCAGTGCGAGCTCATTTGGAATTTTAGCCTATTATGAACTTTTCTGATTTTTCTTAGACTTAGGCCTTTCCTTGGACCTCAATTTACTTACCATAATACTTATACACATATTTAACAAATCCAAATGATGTACACCATGTTAATAGCACATAAAAATATTATAATAAGCCTACGTGGCACCACGAGATCATACGTTACTTAGCAAAATTTTTCGGGGCTTTACATTCTCCCCTCTTAGGATCATTCGTCCTCGAATGAGGAGTAGAGTCCGACTTAAATGCTTAATATAATAAATATCTTTTTTCACCTAACTCAAGACCCTAAATTTTGACGAACTCCTAAATTTTTCAAAAATTTCAGCAGAGTCTCCTTTGTAACTAGGCCTATCCACCTGCCAGAGAACCACCAAAACAATCCTAAAAACACATACACTACTCGACAAAGTACCATAATGTATATATCAATGACAAGAACCTTAGCATTACAAACACTACTTTATCACGATGATACCTGGGCATGGGCTCCACATATTTAAATCATATCACCTAGAAGGTACCTTTCAAATCAAAACCAACTGCTATGCAATCAAGAGAAAATATTTTATTTCCACGACACTCTCAGCCTTCAATGGCCTCTTATATCTACAGACTTCGCCAGAACACATTCATGGGAGCAATTTCGACCCCTAAACTAAATTAACAAGGATAAGAAGTAGATATCTCGCATAAGCTAACTATCCACTAACTTCACCTTCAATAATTTCCACCGGAATTATACACAATTGATCTCCACCTACTTTCTTTAGACATAGACATGTGAATCCACAAAATATATGGCGAACAACTATGGGGACACTTCATAATCCTAGTGCGGCCTAATGTGGAATACACTGCAACCTTTATTATCAAGTCACATAACATCTTCAGGGGAAAATATTGAAAATAGCCTGCTCAATGTCCTAACCCTAAATTTTTAGGCGAACATTCACACTAAACCATTGATGACCTTCAACAATGACTCTAAGATGTGCTATCATAAACTGACCATAAAATTACCTATTAATTATATATGTGATCACACTATGAAGCTTCATTTTTGACTCGTCTAAACTTACAATACCCAATGGATCTAATACAATAAGGAACAACAGAGTTCAAGATCAGGGTGGAGTTACCCAGGAATCCATTAATGCTCTGAGTGGAGTACTTTCTGAGGTTATATGCTAAGGGACATGAAAGCTCATACTAACAATGCTGACATGGTTAATCACTGTGACGACGTCAATTTATTACATAAATGGGGCATAGGGGTAAGTATTACATTAGCAATAGGAATCATTAAGGAGGAATATTCAAGTACATGACCTAATCGTTTCCTAGGGTGAAGGGAAAATCAATTCATGCTCTGGTACCTTGAATGCGATATGGGATTCAAAATACATGAAATGGAATTACACTCCTAACTTTAGCTGACACAAGGAATCTATGCCATAAGCCCATGAGGATGAAAATGAAGTTAAAACACTTATGAGACTATCATAACTCAACCAGCTTAACCTTCCATGACAACTGACCCTATTTGAGAGAACTAAAGGTACGACAACTTGTCTTCCAAATCAATATGCTCATGATATGTCCAAAAATTTGAAGGCATATAATCTCACCCTTTCATGAGTAAAACCAACTAGCTAGGACATCAAAATGTTGGGATGAAATCATGTATTGGTTAGAGGTGTTCTAATGGTTAACATGATGCTCCGAGAAGAGACAAATGACACTCATAGCCACCCAAGGAGGTGGAATACCAAGGGTAGCAAAACTCCCCTCACATGACAATGATACAATTAATTATTCTAGAAGCCGAGTGAGAAGAAGGCCACGTAACCCATCCAATTTGACCCATTTAAAACTTTTGAAAAGGGGACGCACTTTTGTTTGAAATCATAGCAATATAAGCTTGAACTCAGGGGAAATAATTACTTTTGGAATCCACGAGGCAAGCCTACATAGCCCTAGAAAATTGATAAAATTGGTGAGAAAGTACTTAAAACCATTACGAGTTGGTATAAAATAAGGCCTCAAAGTGCCTACATGGATAAGTTTAAAAGAATGAGACATCTTAATGCATTTATCGAGGAAAAGTAACTTGGGTTATCTAGTCAAAGAGACAAGCAGAGCAGGTAAATGGTTGTTAGAAGAACATCTACAAGGAATACCAGCAAGATTTATTTATTCTAACAAAAGGAATATGTCCCCTTCCTTAATGCTACAAGACTTCCTCTTTGATGCCATGAAATGTAAATGCATTTTACAATGAGAGTTATCAGAAGAAATAGATAGTAGCGTAGCAAAACTAATGCACACCATTTGGAACCAAGAAGCTTAAACTAAGTCGAAGACATTAGAAGTCTATTGTAAATGGGGGATTTACCTATTTTCAGTGTCCTTTTTACGTCTTTTTAGTACACAAAATGAGGTGAATTTATTCGAATCTTATATTTGGATAACTAGTCAAGACATTGAGATAATATCACATTGAAGATTACGGGTAAACAACACACGATTCAAGACAAATGAAAAGAAAGTGAGAGAGCCTTATAGATGTAACCTTTACCTACATTGTAACCACTAGGAATGGTGGTAATACAAAGCTACTACGAGAAGCTCCCTTTTTTTAAGGAATATCTCTGTATTAAGTCACGCGATGTATAGCTCTAGAATTCTAAAATCCAATTATGTTTAGCAACTGTACTTCATAATGAAGCACTACAATACACTTCTACACAACCACCTACTGCAAACCACATTGGGAGATGCTATAAAACTTGACTGAGAGAAAGGCTTTGACATATGAATGTGCTACTAAGTGTATTTCTCCTTGGCCAACCCGAAACCTAAAAGCGAGAGACAGACTGATAAGCAGATTGTTGGATTAGAACAAGTGTAGATAATCCATTACCGAAAAGAGATCATTCAATTTCAGTAATTGCGGCATGCTATCAACCCTTGATGAACTTGAAGTGATATGAGAACCTAATGAGATAGTATAGAATAATCATGGAGGGTTTGCAGATGTTCATAATGAGTTCTTCATGGATTTTAACTTGAGAACTACTCAGATGCTAATGAAATACAGAAGAATATGAGAAACAGACGTTGTGCTGTAATAACCACCAAAGGTATGCTTGGTCTTGACAGAGAGACTAGTAGGGGTCCTTACGAGAAATGAAGTGTTACAATAATTCATAGAAGGATATGTTTTCTCATGGTTATCGATCAAGTGTGGGGAAACTAGCACAATGAATTCACTAACTAAAGAACACAATTAACACATGTTATGGAGGTGTAAAGAGAAAATAAATATTTGTTATGAACTGGACTTGCTTTTGCTATATTAACTCCCAACTGCAATATACGACCATACCGCGAGCAACCATAATACTAGGACAAAGAGAGCTACCTACTACGGGATGTCCCAAGTGGACACAAAAGTTATGGCAACACAATATATTCCTATGACAGGGATGTAAGGATCACAATTGTCAGAGAGACTTTATGCACACGGTGACCATTTTGATTGACATGCACTCATGTGATAGGTGTTAAGGTATGCTATTATGTTACTAGGAAGTGAGAAGCTTTCATGATGACATTTGCAAGAGAGTAGATTGACTGTTCAAACCATATAAGCCATATGCAAAACTGAGTAAAAGAGTGACTCGAGAAAGATCGCAACACTGAGATGCTTTAAATGGGACTCGGCACCACATAGGTAAGCTTTACGACTGTGCATTCATAGGCACAAGTGGGAAGATGTTGCCCATTTAAATAAAATATTCTGTAAGAAATTTATGAGGTATAGTCCCTCGTTAAGAATTTAGGAAAAGAAAGTGGTAAGTATTAGTCCCATAGTTATAACTCCATTCAGGGATGTATTTATAGAACTTAATTCCACAAGAGGATGTAAATAAGATAATTTGTAATAGAGTGGATTCATGAACAATACGACTCTTTCAAGGAGTAGGTACACACAAGTCTTTGTGACTCACATCTTATCAAGACCATGCTTATAAGAATTCTTCAATATGGATGTACATATACAATGAGTAGAAATTTTGATTTGACTCACTTAATGACTTTAGGTTGGTTGGGCAATAACTTAATCAATACTCCTCGACTCAACATCCCTAATGCATATAGGTAACATACTGATATACTATATGATCTGGTGGTGCAGAGACATTAATAGAAATAAGGGTACTCCCCTTAGCAAGAAGTTCTACCAATCCCTTTATGACTCCATACATTCTCCTAACAAATGATTAGGAAATCTCCATCTTTACTGCTTCCAAAATCATGAATTGCTCATCTTAAGATTAAGATATAGAATGGAAATAATCTCCCTATCTTGAGCTATACTACACGATCTTGGAGTATTAAAGAAGGGTGAAATTCCTAGATGTTCGAACAGCCTCCAACTTATAGATGTGCTCAACTACACACCGATAAGAAGGACTCTACTAGACATGGCTCCGAGACATCCTAGGACGCTTTAAAACTGTAGGCTCTGATACCAAGTTTGTCAGGCTCCGAAATTCGAGGAGCGCGGCCGGCGCTCAACCGAGTAAACCAAACTGAGCAAGCCTGTTAAGTTTCATTCTATCCGAACTAACTCATGATTAAATAAGCTATGGACTCCATTAATCATATTTAGTAAGTGTTTTATTAATAACTTCCATTTCATTTCCATTAGCAGCTTAAATCATAAATATAAAAATATTACAAGTTTTATAAATCTTTGCCAAACATCAATATTTCTACTTTAATTCCAATACCCGACGCTACCCAATCTTTCTAAGGATCCTCTAAACGTAACTGAAGAGTAATGTAATATAGAAATGCCGGTAACAAGGCTCCGGCTATACCTCAAATACAAAGCACATGATAAACAAATGAAACATGACCCCAAAACAAAGTGGGGCTCACCAAGTCGGCTAAAAGGATGATGCGGCACTAGCTGCAACCAACACTGTCTGCTATAGAAACACCTACATCCATTTAAAGGCATAGCGCCACCGGCAAAAGGGACGTTAGTGCCATCGAATAGTAGTAGTATGTATAACTAAACACCATCTAGTTAGAAAGAACTTTCATACAATAATAATAAAATCACAAATACAACTTTAAAACTTTAAATGATCACCACGTTATTAAATAAAAGAATCATGCCATTTTCACATCCTTTTCCCATATCTTTTAGTTTGGGGAATTTCATTCATATGTTCATCACTGTTCTTAATACCACCGGTATCTTGAGCGGAGTCCGATCATGAGCCGATCCGCTAGGTTGCCTCATTCGAGACATATATCTCAATCACCATTTCATTTTCCTTCTCCGGAGTTCAATATTAGCACATTACCACCATGTGTGCGGAATGGTGTCCGATCACGGCCCGGTCGGCTAGGACGCCGTACCTAGGTGTGGTTTCTTTCTCATCAATCATCTCATTTGAATCTTTATTTCACATATATCGTATCAATTCATTGGCAATTGGGGCCACAATTATCATATCTTTTCCATTTTCAATGTCCATCTTGCAATTTGTGACAATATGTACATACAAAGGAAATTCAAGTTGCAAGCATAAGTAAGATTTCACATAGTTAGAACAATATATGCAGCTCCAAGATCAATTTAAGGTCTTAGCATTTCAATACATGATTTATATTCCTTGCACCCATTTTAAGTTATCGAGTATAGCACATTGATCATATTGGAATGCATCTTTCACAATATAGGGTCACAACACCAATCCATGTAAATTATAAATCAAAGCAAGAATCCAGAGTTTAGTCTTACCATGTTCACACAAGCATCGATAAAGCTCAATTTCTAAAAGGCGAGGTTTTAGGAATACATACCATGTTTAAGCTTTCTTTCATTTACTACAACGTTTCAGAAATTCTAGCATCCCAATATACTTTGAGACATAACAAAATTGAACACAAATTAGGAAGGTATTCATGGTTTCAGCTCATTTGAGCATTTTATCAAATACTAGTTGAGCATCTTGATATTAAATCTCTTTTTCAAGGTTTGCTTCATTCCCCAACCATATCTTTACTTATTTTTGTTAAACAATCTTCCCACAAACCTAATTTGTACATGCATGTATAGATAATATTATTACACTCAAGAATCATACCTCAATACTCCATCTTATACCCCAAACTTGAAATTAAAGCCTAATGTATAGAATCTTATCTCTTAGATGAAGAACTTATGATTGGGCTCTTTGATTCTTGAAGGTTGATGAAAAGTTGGATGATTGAATGTTGGATTCCTCCTCCTCTCTCTAAACCTCTTTCAACTCTCTCTAAAATCAATGGAAAAATGACCCCAAATGAACCCCCAAAGACTATATATGAAAATGGGGTTGGGTTATAAAAATAGGAAGATTAACCCTCCGAATGCGGTTATGCGATTGCATAATGGACCGAAGAATGGGTATCCTGGCCGCAAACGTATATCAAAACTCGGTGCCTAAAACTGCGCTACATTGGTCAAGTTTACGGCTAGATTTGCGATAGCAAATTCAAGTATGCGGACCGCATAATGGTTTTTGTGATCGCATATCTAACACAGGACCGCATAATGACAAATGTTTGAAGCGTTGGAAACTAAAGTTGAAGATCTTTAATTTGATAGGTTATTTTCATCACATAAAACCTTATACATATTTTAATATGCTCGTTCAAAGTATGGACCAGTGCGAGCTCATTTGGAATTTTAACCTATTATGAACTTTTCCAATTTTTCTTAGATTTAGGCCTTTCCTTGGACTTCAATTTACTTACCGTAATACTTATACACATATTTAACAAATCCAAATGATGTACACCATGTTAATAGCACATAAAAATATTATAATAAGCCTATGTGGCACCACGAGATCATACGTTACTTAGCAAAATTTTTCGGGGCCTTACATTCTCCCCTATTAGGATCATTCGTCCTCGAATGAGGAGTAGAGTCCGACTTAAACGTTTAATATAATAAATATCTTTTCTCACTTAACTCAATACCCTAAATATTGACGAACTCCTAAATTTTTCAAAAATTTCAGCAGAGTCTCCTTTGTAACTAGGCCTATCCACCTACCAGAGAACCACCAAAACAATCCTAAAAACACATCCACTACTCGACAAAGCACCATAATGTATATATCAATGACAAGAACCTTAGCATTACAAACACTACTTTATCACGATGATACCTGGGCATGGGCTCCATATTTTTAAATCATATCACCTAGAAGGTACCTTTCAAATCAAAACCAATTGATATGCAATCAAGAGAAAATATCTTATTTTCACGACACTCTCAGCCATCAATGGCCTCTTATATCTACAGACTTCGCCAGAACACATTCATGGGAGCAATTTCGACCCCTAAACTAAATTAACAAGGATAACAAGTAGATATCTCGCATAAGCTAATTATCCACTAACTTCACCTTCAATAATTTCCACCGAAATTATACACAATTGATATCCACCTACTTTATTTAGACATAGACATGTGAATCCACAAAATATATGGCGAACAACTATGGGGACACTTCATACTCCTAGTGCGGCCTAATGTGGAATACACTTATGCAACCTTTATTATCAAGTCACATAAAATCTTCAAGGGAAAATATTGAAAATAGCCTGCTCAATGTCCAAACTCTAAATTTTTAGGCGAACATTCACACTAAACCCTTGATGACCTTCAACAATGACTCTAAGATGTGCTATCATAAACTGACCATAAAACTACCTATTAATTATATATGTGATCACACTATGAAGCTTCATTTTTGACTCGTCTGAACTTACAATACCCAATGGATCTAATACAATAAGGACCAAGAGTTCAAGCTCAGGGTGGAGTTACCTAGGAATCCATTAATGCTCTGAGTAGAGTACTTTATGAGGTTATATGCTAAGGGACATGAAAACTCCAACTAACAATGCTGACATGGTTAATCACTGTGACGATGTCAATTATTACATAAATGGGGCATAGGGGTAAGTATTACATTAGCAATAGGAATCATTAAGGAGGAATATTCAAGTACATGACCTAATCGTTTCCTAGGGTGAAGGGAAAATCAATTCATGCTCTGGTACCTTGAATGCAATATGGGATTCAAAATACATGAAATGGAATTACACTCCTAACTTTAGCTGACACAAGGAATCTTTGCCATAAGCCCATGAGGATGAAAATGAAGTTAAAACACTTATGAGACTATCATAACTCACCCAGCTTAACCTTCCCTGACAATTGACCTTATATGAGAGAACTAAAGGTACGACAACTTGTCTTCCAAATCAATATGCTCATGATATGTCCAAAAATTTGAAGGCATATAATCTCACCCTTTCATGAGTAAAACCAAATAGCTAGGACATCTAAATGTTGGGATGAAATCATGTATTGGTTAGAGGTCTTCTAATGGTTAACATGATGCTCCGAGAAGAGACAAATGACACGCATATCCACCCAAGGAGGTGGAATACCAAGGGTAGAAAAACTCTTCTCACATGACAATGATACAGTTAATTATTCTAGAAGCCGAGTGAGAAGAAGGCCACGTAACCCATCCAATCTGACCCATTTAAAACTTTTGAAAAGGGGACGCACTTTTGTTTGAAATCATGGCAATATAAGCTTGAACTCAGGGGAAATAATTACTTTTGGAACCCACAAGGCAAGCCTACATAGCCCTAGAAAATCGAAAACATTGGTGAGAAAGTACTTAAAACCATTACGAGTTGGTATAAAATAAGGCCTCAAAGTGCCCACATGGATAAGTTTAAAAGTATGAGACGTCTTAATGCATTCATCGAGGAAAAGTAACTTGGGTTATCTAGTCAAAGAGACAAGCAGGGCTGGTAAATGGTTGTTAGAAGAACATCTACAAGGAATACCAGCAAGATTTATTTATTCTAACAAAAGGAATATGTCCCCTTCCTTAATGCTACAAGACTTCCTCTTTGATGCCATGAAACGTAAATGCATTTTACAATGAGAGTTATCTGATGAAATAGATAGTTGCGTTGCAAAACTAATGCACACCATTTGGAACCAACAAGCTTAAACTAAGTCGAAGACATTAGAAGTCTATTATAAAGGGGGATTTACCTATTTTCAGTATCCTTTTTACGTCTTTTTAGTACATAGAATGAGGTGAATTTAATCGAATCTCATATTTGGATAACTAGTCGAGACATTGAGATAATATCACATTGAAGATTATGGGTAAACAACACACGATTCAAGACAAATGAAAAGAAAGTGAGAGAGCCTTATGGATGTAACCTTTACCTACATTGCAACCACTAGGAATGGTGGTAATATAAAGCGATTTTGAGAAGCTCCCTTTTTTTAAGGAATATCTCTATATTAAGTCACGCGATGTATAGCTCTAGAATTCTAAAATCCAATTATGTTTAGCAACTGTACTTCATAATGAAGCACTACAATACACTTCTACACAACCACCTATTGCAAACCACATTGGGAGATGCTATAAAACTTGACTGAGAGAAAGGCTTTGACATATGAATGTGCTACTAAGTGTATTTCTCCTTGGTCAACCCGAAACCTAAAAGCGAGAGACAGACTGATAAACAGATTGTTGGATTAGCACAAGTGTAGATAATCCATTATCGGAAAGAGATCATTCAATTTCAGTAATTGCGGCATGCTATCAACCCTTGATGAACTTGAAGTGATATGAGAACCTAATGAGATAGTATAGAATAATCATGGAGGGTTTGCAGATGTTCATAATGAGTTCTTCATGGATTTTAACTTGAGAACTACCCAAATGCTAATGAAATACAGAAGAATATGAGAAACAGACGTTGTGCTATAATAACCACCAAAGGTATGCTTGGTCTTGAAAGAGAGCCTAGTAGGGGTCCTTACGAGAAATGAAGTGTTACAATAATTTATAGAAGGATATGTTCTCTCACGGTTATCGATCAAGTGTGGGGAAACTAGCACAATGAATTCACTAACTAAAGAACACAATTAACACATGTTATGGAGGTGTAAAGAGAAAATAAATATTTGTTATGAACTGGACATGCTTCTGCTATATTAACTCCCAACTGCAATATACGACTATACCACGAGCAACCATAATACTAGGACAAAGAGAGCTACCTACTACGGGATGTCCCAAGTGGACACAAAAGTTATGGCAACACAATATATTCCTATGACAGGGATGTAAGGATCACAATTGTTAGAGAGACTTTATGCACACGGTGACCATTTTGATTGACATGCACTCATGTGATAGGTGTTAAGGTATGCTATTATGTTACTAGGAAGTGAGAAGCTTTCATGATGACATTTGCAAGAGAGTAGATTGACTGTTCAAACCATATAAGCCATATGCAAAACTGAGTAAAAGAGTGACTCGAGAAAGATCGCAACACTGAGATGCTTTAAATGGGACTCGGCACCACATAGGTAAGCTTTACGACTGTGCATTCATAGGCACAAGTGGGAAGATGTTGCCCATTTAAATAAAATATTCTGTAAGAAATTTATGAGGTATAGTCCCTCGTTAAGAATTTAGGAAAAGAAAGTGGTAAGTATTAGTCCCATAGTTATAACTCCATTCAGGGATGTATTTATAGAACTTAATTCCACAAGAGGATGTAAATAAGATAATTTGTAATAGAGTGGATTCATGAACAATACGACTCTTTCAAGGAGTAGGTACACACAAGTCTTTGTGACTCACATCTTATCAAGACCATGCTTATAAGAATTCTTCAATATGGATGTACATATACAATGAGTAGAAATTTTGATTTGACTCACTTAATGACTTTAGGTTGGTTGGGCAATAACTTAATCAATACTCCTCGACTCAACATCCCTAATGCATATAGGTAACATACTGATATACTATATGATCTGGTGGTGCAGAGACATTAATAGAAATAAGGGTACTCCCCTTAGCAAGAAATTCTACCAATCCCTTTATGACTCCATACATTCTACTAACAAATGATTAGGCAATCTCCCTCTTTACTGCTTCCAAAATCATGAATTGCTCATCTTAAGATTAAGATATAGAATGGAAATAATCTCCCTATCTTGAGCTATACTACACGATCTTGGAGTATCAAAGAAGGGTGAAATTCCTAGATGTTCGAATAGCCTTCAACTTATAGATGTGCTCAACTACACACTGATAAGAAGGACTCTACTAGACATGGCTCCGAGACATCCTAGGACGCTTTAAAACTGTAGGCTCGGATACCAAGTTTGTCATGCCCCGAAATTCGAGGAGCCCGACCGGCGCTCAACCGAGTAAACCAAACTGAGCAAGCTTGTTAAGTTTTATTCTATCCGAACTAATTCATGAATAAATAAGCTATGGACTCCATTAATCATATTTAGTAAGTGTTTTAATAATAACTTCCATTTCATTTCCATTAGCAGCTTAAATTATAAATATCAAAATATTACAAGTTTTATAAATCTTTGCCAAACATCAATATTTCTACTTTAATTCCAATACCCGACACTACTCAACTTTTCTAAGGATCCTCTAAACGTAACTGAAGAATAATGTAATATAGAAATGCCGGTAACAAGGCTCCGGCTATACCTCAAATATAAAGTACATGATAAAAAAATGAAACATGACCCCAAAACAAAGTGGGGCTCACCAAGTCAGCTAAAAGGATAATGCGACACTAGCTGCAACCAACAGTGCCTGCTATAGAAACACATACATCCATTTAAAGACGTGGCGCCCCCGGCAAAAGGGACGTTAGTGCCATCGAATAGTAGTAGTATGTATAACTAAACACCATCTAGTTAGAAAGAACTTTCATACAATAATAATAAAATCACAAATACAACTTAAAAACTTTAAATGATCACCACATTATTAAATAAAAGAATCATGCCATTTTCACATCCTTTTCCCATATCTTTTAGTTTGGGGAATTTCATTCACATGTTCATCACTGTTCTTAATACCACCGCTATCTTGAGTGGAGTCCGATTACGAGCCGATCGGCTAGGTTGCCTCATTCGAGACATATATCTCAATCACCATTTCATTTTCCTTCTCCGGAGTTCAATATTAGCATATTACCACCATGTGTGCGGAATGGTGTCCAATCACGGCCCGATCGGCTTGGACGCCGTACCTAGGTGTGGTTTCTTTCTCATCAATCATCTCATTTGAATCTTTATTTCAAATACATCGTATCAATTCATTGGCAATTGGGGCCACAATTATCATATCTTTTCCATTTTCAATGCCCATCTTGCAATTTGTGACAATATGTACATACAGAGGAAATTCAAGTTGCAAGCATAAGTAAGGTTTCACATAGTTAGAACAATATATGCAGCTCCAAGATCAATTTAAGGTCTTAGCATCTCAATACATGATTTATATTCCTTGCACCCATTTTAAGTTATCGAGTATAGCACATTGATCATATTGGAATGCATCTTTCACAATATAGGGTCACAACACCAATTCATGTAAATTATAAATCAAAGCAAGAATCCACAGTTCAGTCTTACCATATTTACACAAGCATCGATAAAGCTCAATTTCTAAAAGGCGAGGTTTTAGCCATACATACCTTGTTTAAGCTTTCTTTCAGTTACTACAACGTTTCTGAAATTCTAGCATCCCAATATACTTTGAGACATAACAAAATTGAACACAAATTAGGAATGTATTCATGGTTTCAGCTCATTTGAGCATTTTATCAAATACTAGTTGAGCATCTTGATTTTAAATCTCTTTTTCAAGGGTTTCCTTCATTCCCCAAACAAATCTTTACTTATTTATGTTAACCAATCTTCCTACAAACCTAATTTGTACATGCATGTATACATAATAGTATTACACCCAAGAATCATACCTCAATATCACATCTTATACCACAAACTGAAAATCAAAGCCTAATGTATAGAATCTTACTTCTTAGATGAGGAACTTATGATTGGGCTTTTTGATTCTTGATAGTTGATGCAAGGTTGGATGAATGAATGTTGGGTTCATCCTTCTCTCTCTAAAAAGCTCTCAACTCTCTCTAAAATCAGTGGACAAATGACCTCAAATAAACCCCCAAAGAATATATATGAAAAAGGGGTCGGGTTTTAAAAATAGGAAGATTAAGCCTCCAAATGCAGGTCTGCGGTTGCATAATGGACCGCAGAATAGGTATGCTGGCTGCAAACGCGTCGCAAAACTCAGTGCCCAAAACTGGGATACACTGGTCCAATTTGCGGCCAAATTTATGATAGCAAATCAAGTATGCAGACTGCATAATGGTTTTTGCTATCGCATATCTAACACAAGATCGCATTTTTCCCATCTTTGGTAATTTGATCATAACTTTGCGTAGGAATGTCCAAATGATGAATGGTTTGAAGTGTTGGAAACTACTCTCCAAGAACTTTTATTTGATAGGTTATTAATCATATAAAAACTTATATATATTTATATATGCCCGTTCAAAGTATGGAATAGTGCAAGGTCATTTGGAATTTTAGCCTATTATGAGCTTTCCCAATTTTTCTTAAACTTAGGCCTTTCCTTGGACCCCAAATTACTTACCATAAGAATTATACACATATTTAACAAATCCAATTGATATACACCATATTAATAGCACATAAAAATATTATAATAAGCCTATGTGGCGCTACGAGATCCTAGGTTACTTAGCAAAATTTTTTGAGGCCTTACATTATTCTATCTTATTCCTCTTAAGTTTCTGCTGGATCTATAATTTTCCCCGTAGCATGTACCCCCTCCCATTTTAATTGTTTATTCTTGCTATTTTTTGATGTATATTATATAACTGCATAGGTTCATATGGAGTTCGGTCCTAGCCTCGTCATTACCTCGCTAGGGTTAGGCCAGGCACTTACCAGCACATGAGGTCGGTTGTGCTGATGCTACACTCCGCACTATGTGCAAATATTGGAGTAGCATTTGGGCAGTAGTACTTGGGGAGCCAGCCTTCAGTCCATCCCGAGATCCCGAGGTAGTCCTGTAGGCGTTCGTAGGCCCGACATTATCTCCTATCAATTATATGTTCTGTTTATACTTGTTTTCGAGACAGACTGTATTTCCCTTTTTAAACACGTGTATGTAGTATTCATAGACATTTCGTGATATTGTGAGACCAGTTTCTAGGTAGAGGCGCATGTTGGCATTCTCGTACTGATTTTTGTATTAAATTAGACTAAGTCTTCCGCTTGATTTCATCTTTCGCTATTATTTAAATGTTGATCACCTGTTAATTCAAGTTGTTAAAAAGGATTAAAGTGAAAGAGTTAGAATTTTATATTTCGTGGCTTGCTCAGCTTCTATGAGGAGGTGCCATCACAACCCCCGAGGGTGGGAAGTCCGGGTCGTGAAAAATTCCTCCATGAACATGGCATATTTGGTACCTATATATGGTACCATTTTATATATAGATTGGATAGATTTTAAGCTTGATTCTCGACACAAAAGTTCCTTCTTTTTTTTTTTCTGAAAATTTTAGACGTTGGAGATAAAAAAAGAGCTTCAAATCCTCTCATTCTCTGATTGTTCACGAGCTGTAAACATGGTTTGAAATAGGGTTTTATTCTGGTTTTTACTGGGGGATTTCTGATTTCAAGTGTTTAGTTTTGGTATTGAAAGTTTGGGTTTTCATTTGATTGCTAGGCTACTGGATTTCTGTTATTTCTCCCTGCTCATTTCAAGTGTTTTCAATCAGTGCTTTCCTGTTCTAGCATTCACTGGTTGTTATTGATGTTTGTTTCAAGGTATTTGAACTCAACTTTCCTTCACGTAATGAGTTTTTGTTAAAATGGTTTGAGAATCAAAGTTGCAAGTTATTTGTAATGAATGGTTGTTCTTTTTCATGTTAGTATCCTAACTGCAATAATGGTATCCCTGTTGTTTCTTAGTCTGTGAGCTTAAAACTTGAATAAATATGGTATAAAGAAATTGAGTTGGTACACGAGTGTGTAGCGGTCATCACTCTAAAATGACAATGTTCAAAGATGTTCTCCGGCTAAACATTCTGCTTGAATAATGGTAATTTCAGATGTTTGAAGTCATGTCTTCCCCTCTCTTTTCTTTTAGTTAAATGTATAACTTGTTTACTTGATGTCACCTGAAATTGTGTTGGTTATTTATGAGTTGTACTCTGTGAGTTTTTTTACTAGTTAGCTAAATAATTGGGTTAAAGGGCCCAGAATTGAAAGTTCCAGTAGTCCTGTGTTTAACTTGTTGCTGTTATTGTCCTCTTTTTAATTGATATTGTGTCTTGAGGTCATTTGAGGCTCTATTTGAAAACCACTAACCAACTCCTAAAGATTTGAGTAACTAGTTGACGTAAATCAGTAGGTTTCAAGGTTAAAAGTTTTAAATATTTTCATTGTTTGAATTTATTGAAATTTAGCTTGTTTTATGTGAGAGACCGGCTTTGAAGGCTAAACAATGTCCAAGGGAGGCAGGCTGTCTATTGGTTCGTCAATGAAACAAACATTATAGCGTATTAGTAATCAGAATAGAATTATATGTACTAATAGGGTATCATGTAATATTCATAGATTTTCTTTTAATTTTGACTTTGTATGAAGTGCTGTAATAAGTAAGACTTCTGTTTGTATGAATAACCCATAATAGTATTCATAATTGTAGTAGTGCAATGGGTTGGGTTGAGAGCCCCAATCCGCAAGGGTAAAAATGGAATAAACATGAGGCGCAATTAAAAGCTGACCCACGAAAAGAACATTGGACCTAGGCCATTGGGCCTGGGTCTTGTGCCCAAATCCTGATGTTTCCATTTTTCTTTTAATCATGTTTCAAGTATATACTTCATATGCCTTGAAAATCATGTGGTTAATTTTTTAAAGCTGGACAATAATTTGACCTCCCTACTTTGGTTTTTATTTAATTAAGCAAAAACTGATATTTAGTTGCTATTAATTTTAGAGGTAGAGAGGTGCAAATATTAGATAACCATAACTAGGCCTGACTAAATTTAAGCCCAATGTGGATTGCTTGGTCCAAAAGTCAGCAATGATATTCTTTACCCCTTTAAATTTCTGGGCCAAAATCTTGAGCCCAATTATAGGTCTCAATGTTGATTTGTTCAGCAAACCACTGCTGGCCCATCCCTTTGGTCTGAAAAACTGATTAAAAACCTTTCCGCGATCAATTGGCTTTGTTAAGTTTAGGTTAGTTTTAAAATAAGAATATCCTGAGAATCCCCTAATTAAATATTGCTCTTTTCCAACTTTTTGAGGTGTGCCATGCCATATAAAATCCCTAAGCCCATGTCCCTCATAAAATTAGTTCTCTTCTAGAAAATTTGAGGTCTGCCATTTCCCTTTAATAACTCATGGCCCTCATGAAATTAATTCAAACCTTTAAAAATGGATGAGTTCCATCAATTAAATTCTCCATGGCCCTCACAAATGTTGGTTTTAATTTGAATCTTCGTAGTTTCTTTAGGCGCGTTGTTTAATTAATTCAATCATAGCTACGGGTACGGTTCCCATGACGCAGTTGTGATTTCTTTTAAAATTCCGGGTGTACATTTCATGTAACCCAATTTCAATTATTCAAAATTATTAAATAGAATGTGTTGCGAACCGTTGGTGCATTTCATGTAGCGTGGTTCAAGGTGTATTTTAAATAACGATGAATTTTCCTTAAAAAAAGCAGTTTTAAAATATTAAAAGCGGTTTCTAAAGTTAAAAGTGCACAATAGGTTAAAACATGTAATAAATCACATAATAGGCCCCTTTTAATAGTTTAAGCAACCGTTCTAGAACCATGGAATCTAAGAATGCCTAACACCTTCTCCCAGGTTAGCAGAATTCTTTACTTAGAATTTCTGGTTCGCAGTCTTTAAAATAAAAGTCAAATTTTCTCGATTTGGGATTTTAAAATAAACCGGTTGTTTGGGACACCATAAAACTATCCCAAGTGGCGACTTTAATAAATATATAATTTCATTTCGAATAATATAACTTTAATTGAAAAAACTCCCTTATATCCTCTCAGGTGGTAAAAAAAGAGGTGTGACAGCTCTGGCGACTCTGGTACGGACGAGAACCCAAAACTTTTGTTTAGGGTTTAAAAATTCGAGATTCGAATAACTGTTATAGTTGGCTTGTTTTTATTTGATTTTTACATGTTGAGCCTAATGTGCTAACTGCCACTTTTTACCGCTTTGATATTATTTGGACTGTATGTAAATTGCTACAAAACCCTCTTCTCTTTGAGTCTTCTAAATCATTTGGGAAGTGTGCAGTTCGTGTAACTTCATTTCTGTTAGAGTCATAGCCCAATTTCAGAACGAGGTTCGGACAAGTTGCAAAGCCGGTGAAGCTTCTGTATTCCCGGTACGTTGCCCACCAGCTCGAGTTGTTCGCTCGGGAAAGCCAGGTCTAGAACAATACACCAAGGGTTTTAAACCTAGTATAACAAAACCTCATGCCCGGTCTCTTGTAGTAATGCTTGTTTGCATCACGTGCATTTGACTTAGGGCACTCAACACAGGGGTTGGGTCCGTCTAGGACAGGTGTACCCGAAATCAAAAAGACCATCCAGATGCATTCTCCTTGATACTCGTGCATTTATTCGCTCAGGATTTCATGTTGACAAGCTTTTAACATAATGGGTAAAGTTTAGAAAAATCAAAGTTGAGGTATGAAGAGAGATAATTGCCTGTCTTTAAAAGAACCGGTATACAAAAAGTACCAAAACTCTGCCGAAATTTTGAAAAAAAAAGGAAAAGAATTTGTTTCAAGAAGATATTTGGTACTGTTTTGTTATGTCAAAACTGCACGGACTACGCAAGTTTGATTCTCACTAGATGTGGGATACGTAGGTAACCCTCACCGGGTCCAACTCTATTTTTGCAAAGATAACTCAAAAAGAACAAAAATTTTGTTGTTTTGTCATAAATAAGTTAGTTAATGTCATTCTTGTCTGAATGGCTAAAGCGTCCCTAAAAGGCCACCGGAAGGTTGCTTTTGCGAGAATAGCCACCTTTGTTTCCTTTTTCAAATTTTTTGCCAATTAGCAAATACAACCCTAAAATCTTCTTCCCCGAAGTGCTGAAGGGCCGTATTTGCAAAGGCATTCCTTGTTTTGAAATGAAATATTTTTGAAAACTGACAACTTTCTCTCGAGTTAAAATAAATCATGATCTTTTAACCAATCACTTTAATAAATGTGCAGTATGAGCACAATTGAAAATGAATTCTTCACAGTTCTTTAGGAAATCCCATTACAGCTCCATATGTGGCGGAACGACTTAGGTAATAAAGTCAGCAAAAATATTATGGTAAAAGTTTTGGGCGATCTTGTTGTTCTTCTGAAAATCAAATCGAGGTTGGATGTGATCGAGGCTTTGATAACCTTTTGGGACCCGACTCATAATATATTCCATTTTTTTGATTTTGAACTAACCCCTACGCTAGAAGAAATAGCGGGATATGCCGGTCTTAGTGGGAATTTCAGAAGGTGGTACCCAGTGGCGCCAAGAACAGCGACTCCTCATATGTTTTTAGACCTGCTTAGCATTAGTCGGGAGGTTGAAGATGGAAATCTATCCGAAGGGTTTGGCACATTCTACTTTTTGTACCAACTTTATAGCGATCCCTATGGTTTTGAGGCACCAGATTCCGACCTAACTCAATTAGGAAACGAAGATAAATGGGAGGCACGTCGGGGAGTGGCTTTCATTGTGGCATTCCTGGGTGTCTTAATTTTCCCTAGAAAGGATCAAAATATAGAATTGGGCCTCACGGGAATGGCCGATGTCATGACTAAAAAGTATAATGGCACCGTTGTTCTAATGATCTTAGCAGAGATTTATCGAGCTCTGACTGTTTGCTAAGAAGGAGGAAATTTTTTTGAGGGCTGTAACATGCTTCTACAACTCTGGATACAAGAACATCTTTGCCACCGTCCAGGGTACATGAACTATGGTATGACTGGTCTGAACTGCATTGAAGAATATGAAAACCGAGTGGTGGGTTATGAATTTAGAGAAGGTACAGAGGCTTGGTTTGAGCATTTGAGTTCTTTAACTTTAAACAAAATTGAATGGACATTCGGTTATCTCCCAATCACTGAAGTCATTTATATGTCAGCCGAGGTGTGCTATCTTCTCTTAGTGGGCCTCCGGAGCATCTAGCCATACGCGCAACACAGGGTGCTACGCCAACTAGGCAGGTTTCAAACTATCACATATAATGAAGATCTGAGTTGACAAGTCATCGAATTGCGTCCAAAAGCTATGTTCCAGATTGAAAAAGTTCATCAAATTTGGAATCAGTGTAGGTTCCTAGAGCCAAAGACTCGGGTAAGGGATGTTTCCAAAGGCGAGCTAGAGCCTAGTTACACGACTTGGTTTGGTAAAAGGTTTCAAGTCCATCAAGAGCCCGAAAGGCCTGCTAAAAGACCCCATGTACAGCAATTCACTGATGAGTCATGGGAGCAATGAGATTAATTGGAAAAAGAGACAAATTATAGAGCCACAATAAGCAAATTGGAGGGACAGATCCGCGATCTTAAATTTTACAATAGTTTACAAGCTGCTGCTGATGAAGGGTAAAAGAAGAAATTGGCTCAGGAAAACAAAGCCCTTCGAGCCCAGATCCAAAAAATAAAGATAGCCGCTGAAAATCAGGAGAGGAGCCGGGCAAATAAAAGACTCATAAGTGGTCTTAGAAGGCAAATATCTAAGTTCAATGAAGACTTGGAAATATCTAAGAGGAATTTGGCAAGGTCCCAAGCACGGTTGACAAAGGCCGCAGAGGGATGGGCGGAGTTTGTACGACAATTGAAAAGGAAATATGAGGGAACAATCACAAACATGAAGAAAAGTTTAAGTTCCCTCGAAAATGAGATGTCCAAACAAGCTAGGAACTTTGAAGCGAAAAAGGGAACACTATTATGCATTATTGTCCTAGCTAGAGGAAGATATGCAACAACTGCAGGGATAGAACCATCATGATGCCCAAGTGTTAGAAGCTAGGTCTTAATAAATCGGGCGTTTTCTCCAAGAAAAGGGTGTCATCAGGGAAAGGGTTAGAGCAATTGCTGACTACATCGTCACAAAGTGCCATGAATGTGAAGACATGACTCAAACCACCATCTTCTCCACAATGATAGCCTTTGTTCGACCAAATCATGAATGACTTGGATCGTATTGAAGGAGACCTTGCACACAGGCCCGAGGCGTGACCGACTGATGTCCCGCGGGCCCCTGGATCAACTTTAGAAGCACTTACGTACTCTTGATTTTCATTTTGAGTTTGTATTTCAATTTTTAGTTTTAAAGTATGTTTCGAGTCTGTTTTTAGTTTCTAAATTCCTAGAAAATTAGGATGGAGTCTTTTGTAACAGAAAAAAGTAGGAGTTTTATTAATGAAAACTTTGAAGACCCCAAAAATTGTTTCTTTATTTTTTGCATTTATTCCTGAACTACGTGATACGTAGGCAATCCTAATCAGATCCGGTCATGTTTTTTAAATAATTTGAATAAAATCAAAAAGAGAGAAAATAGGAAATGAGATAAAAAAAAGAGTAAGGGGAAAAAATATGACAAATTGCAAAAGAGAGCAAAGTTGAAAAGCGCCAAAAGAAAGAAAGTTGGAGAGATAAACGAAAGCTGGGATGAAACACGCAACCGTTGCAAAGCATATAGAAAAAACATTTAACTGTATAGGTGCATCACACCCTAATGTAGGATACCCTATGTATTAATTGCCTCACACTAACCGGTTCATTGTGTCTGCTATGCAAGGTTCTTTATTAAGGTGGTTGGTTTTGTGGTAATCTGGCTTCACATACCTACTTTACAAGATCAAAAGGAAATGTTGAAATATCATCCGAGGGTCATCTACCAACAGTTCATATCCCAGAGGATATCACGATCTCGGCCATCACAACTTCACAGTCAGCGGGTGCTGAGAAAAATAGGGTTTTGCATCTCTGTATGTTACAAAACGTGGGACGCCTGGTCCAATGGTAGGGAGCCATCGAGTACGATACCTGGTACCCCTGAGGTACTTCCTAGGGCTAGTGGAACTTCTCATGTTCCAATAAACCACACAAACACTCCGCTTGGATATCCTACCATGTCAGCCCACTTTGCCGGAACACCTTCTGAGATTCGCCCTAGGTGTATATTTCACGCGTGGCCTCCAATATATTCAGTATGACACATTCTTCAGCCACCACACAACCCACTTCGCCAAGGCCAAACTTTGACCCATCATACTTCACTTTTCAAGTACCATCCTTCCTACCAAAAATGGCCTAGTTCACTACCAGTTCCTACCCCCAAAAGCCCCGATATGAGTTTACTGCGGGATAGAAGAAAACTATAAAGAACCTCGAGCAGGAAAAAATCATTCTGAGGAGCATAGAATAGAGCCTTAAGAATATACAAGGCTTGAGTGGACAAAACATCGTATCCTACGCTGATCTATGTATGTTTCCACATGTGCATTTTCCCATGGGTTTCAAGACCCTAAGTTCAAAAAGAATGACGAGCACGGGGATCCCATAGCCCACCTCAAGAGGTACTGCAATCAACTGAGAGGAGTTGGTGGAAAAAAGGATCTTCTCATGGCTTATTTTGGAGAGAGTATAGTGGGCATTGCTTCCGAGTGGTACATCGATCAAGACATATCCCGTTGGAATATTTGGGATGATCTGGCTCGAGATTTTGTCATGCAATTTCAGTATAACATACATATAGCTCCAGACAAGAATTCTCTATCAAATGTCAAGAAGAAGTTATTGGAAAGCTTCCGAGAATACGCTATTAAATGGCACGAACAAGCAACCAGGGTCAAGCCCCCGATGGATGAAATAGAAATGGTGAGTGTTTTTCTCCAAGCCCAAGAGGCCGACTTTATTTAGAATATGATGTCGGCAATGGGGAATCTGTTCTCCGACGCCATCAATATTGGTGAGATGGTAGAGAACGGTCTAAAAATAGGGAGCATATTAAGTCAACCTGCCATAAGAGCTGTGTCCCAAGCAATTCAAATCGGGTCCGGAGTGGTAGCAAACAAAAAGAAAAAGGAAGAAGCGGCAATGGCGGCTTCAGGTTCGAGGAACCCCCATCTACCTAGAAATTACTTCTCTCCAAGCCCCCCACAGCATTATTATCCCTACTAGGATATGGCTTATGCTATGGCCCTCCAACCGTATGTAGTGATGCACGCCCAGCCATACGCTCGAGCACAACAACAGTTTAACCAAAACAGAGCTCCACCTCCTAGGAATAACCCTCCCTACCAAGCTCAGTATAATCCCTGACCTCCATAAAATAATTTCCCTTGCAATGCCCATGCTCTGGAGCCACCCAGGAGAAAAAATTTTATGCCTATTGGTGAGTCATACTCTTGCATTTTCCCTAAACTTGTCCAAATGGGTTTGTTGTAACCCGTACCCTAAATAAGGCAAAACCCAGAGTCACCGTGTTACCGACCTGGTGCTCGACGTGCCTATCATTCGGGAGCAGATGAACATGACACTGAAGACTGTTGGACCCTAGAAAGGGTGGTTGAGAATCTCATAGAGCAAAAACAGATAGTGCTCAAAAGATGAAGAAATTCCTAATGTGACCTACAACCCATTACCGGCCCACAATAACAGACCTAATATTGGGATGATTTGCAAAGATAAAGAGTTTGATCCCACCTTGAAAGCCATCATTACCATCGCTGATGTTGAGAAGAAACCGAAGGCTACTGCAAAGCAAGATAAAGGGAATAAGAAGAATAAACCTACCCCTCAAAGTGTAGTAAAGGAAGTAGAAACCAAAACTGGGGCAGTACCCCCAAAAGATGCCATTCTTTATGTTACCCGGGGTCACAGGAAAGAACAAACAACAATGAGCCCTTAAAAAGCTTCAAGTTGAACAGGGGACCTAAAATGTACGTGCGTAAAGGGACTTGTGTGGTACGGGGGCCAGTAATTTCACCAAGGCTGAATAAGCCCGTGGTTATTGGCCGCACACCGCATAGGCCCATGACAGACTCCACTGCCATTTCATGGAATTACAACAGAGCGGTAGTGACATACAAGGGAAAAAAGGTCCTAGGGGAAGCAAATGAAACTAACCCAACTGAGAAATACCTTAATTTGGGGGATTTGAACAAGGCCAAGAAGAAGCGCTTCCCGCCCAAGAAGCCTGTTAGTGCCGAGAAGGCCAAAGAATTCTTCCATAAAATAAAAATTGCAAACTACGAGGTTATATACGAACTCTGAAGTCTCCTTCACAGGTATCACTCTTATCCCTACTGGTGAGCTCAACCGAACATCTGAAAGTGTTGATAAAAACCCTTAATGAAGCTTATGCTCTGATTGAAACTACTGTTGAACAACTAGAAAAGATGGTGGAAAGATTCTTTGCCATCAACCAGATCTCATTTAGAAAGAATGATTTGCCCCCAAAAGGGGGATGCGCACAACAAAGCCCTTAACTTAATAGTTAAATGCGAGGGGTACTATGTGAAAAGAGTCATGCTGGATGGTGGATTAGGAGCTGATATCTAGCCTCTCTCAACTTTGCGAAGAATGGAGATTGGGACTAAGAGAATCAGGCCTAACAATGTCTGTGTGAGTGTCTTTGATGGCATCAAGAGAGACACCATAGGCAAGATCGATTTGATTTTGACTATTGGTCCTATGGATATCAAGGTGACATTTCAGGTCCTATACATGGACACTTAATATAATTTTCTCGTGGGAAGGCCATGGATTCATGCAGCGGGGGCTGTACCTTCCACTCTCCACTCGATGGTGAAATTTGAATATGAATATCAGGAGATCGTAGTCCATGGAGAGGACGAGCAATCAATTTCTCAGGACCCATCAGTCCCATATCTTGAAGCAAGGGAAGGTAGCGAATATATAGTCTATCAGGCTTTCGAGGTAGTAGTCGCCGACCAATGTGAAGAAGGAAGCTCGTGTTTTGAACCCCTTTTCTCAAATGCTTCAATTATGGTTGCCAAGGAAATGATTAGGCATGGATGTAAGCCTAGGAAAGGGCTCTGGACATCATTGTAAGGTATCACAGAACCTATCACTCTGGCTGCTAGCGAGAAGTTTTTTGGTGTAGGTTTTCATGCCACGCCAGCTGATGAACCATGGGCAAATGAGTGGAAAAACAATGGTTGGGTCTTTCCTTACCAATCCCGCTTCTGTTTGAAACATTTGTCAAACCCAAGTATATAGAAGAGGAAGATGAGGCCTTTACGACTGAGGAGATTGAAGAAATATGTGTGGCTATGAGACAGATGTTGTATGAAACCCACATGGTCCAGCCGGAAGAAGGCTCAAGCACCGTTGAGGTGCTATATATGGGGCTAAATGCCATGTTTCAAAACTGGAAGGCTACTCCGTTCACAGTCAGGCAGGAATCCCGGTAGTCCGGTCTTGCCACCTTTTATACATCACGAGTTATTCCAGGGTGTAACTCGGATGTTTACTTTAGTTTATTGTCTTTAAATTCCAATGTAAACCCTATTATCTTCAAAATTCAATGAAATAAAATCAATCTTTCATTGTTCATCTCTCTCATTATTCTATCTGATTTTTGTTATTTTTTCTTATTTCTTCTTTTAGTTCTAATAATATGGCTTTAAATAACATGACATGCTTGCGGACTTCATACCCAGATTCAAACACTCTGTCTAATTGTGAAATAATGAATCAAGAACCAAAATATGATAAAAAAAGAGGCTTTTAGGGAAATAAATCAAGAATTGGAATAATTTGAGAATAAGCCTAAGCCAAATCTAAATGAAAGGGAGCCGGTAAATTTGGGTAATTCGGAGAAGTCCAAGAAACCATGATAAGCATTCATATGGATGAAAGAACTAGGGATGCGCTGATCCAACTTTTGATTGAATTCAAATATGGGTTTGCTTGGTCTTACGATGACATGTCAGGATTAATTGTTGGTCTAGAGGTACACAAACTGCCGACTTACCCCGATTATCCCCCTGTCCAGCAAAAGCAATGAAAGTTCAAAACTGATACAGTGACAAGATTAAAGAAGAGGTCACAAAAAAAATTGAAGTTGGGGGTGATCGAGTGGTCGGATACACCACATAGCTGGCCAAGGTAGTCCCAGTGCCAATGAAAGATGGCAAAAATTAGTTGTGTGTTGACTATCGAGAACTGAACAAAGCAAGCCCCAAGGACAACTTTCCCCTGCCAAACATCCACATCCTCATTGACAATTATGCCAAGCATGAGATATAGTCTTTTATGGATTGTTATGCTGGATATCATCAGGTCTTGATGGATGAAGAAGATGTGGAAAAGACAGCTTTCACCACACCCTATGACACCTATTGCTATAATGTCATGACTTTTGGTCTGAAAAATACTAGGACAACTTATTTGAGGGCCATGACTGCCATCTTTCAAGACATGATGCACCAAGAAATCAAGGTGTATGTGGATGATGTAATCATCAAATCCAGAACATAGGATCACAATGTTCGGGACCTGAGAAAGTTCTTTGAGCATCTGTGCAAGTATGATTTGAAGCTAAACCCGGTCAAATGTGCATTCGGAGTTCCATCTGGGAAACTCTTAGGATTTACAGTTAGTTAGAGGGGCATCGAGCTAGATCCAACAAAAATAAACTCTATTCGGGATTTGCCTCCTCCGAGAACCAAGAAAGAGGTTATGAGTTTGTTGGGAAGGTTGAATTATATTAGCCGGTTCATTGCTCAGTTGACTTCCACATGTGAGCCCATATTCAATTTGTTGAAGAAAGATTTAGTGATTAAAAGCACAGATGAGTGTCAAGAAGCCTTCAAGAAAATCAAAGAATATATGTCGAATCTCCCAGTCTTGGTCCCACCCGAACCTAGAAAGCCTTTGTTTTAGTACATGATAGTCTTGGAGAATTACTTCGGTTGTATCCTCGGGCAGCATGATCTGACCAGGAAGAAAGAGCAAAGAGCAGGCGATCTACTATTTGAGCAAGAATTTCACAAGTTATGAAGCTAAATATACCCTGCTGGAAAAGACTTGCTGGATAGTGTTGACCAGTGGCTGGATACCCAGGTGCACGGTGACCTAATTCATGCACCACCTACAGAACTGCATCCTATGTCAGCATCGTGGCCATTCGTTGCTTGGGGTATGGATGTCATTGGGCCAATCGAGCCAAAAGCTTCAAATGGGCATAGATTCATATTGGTTCCCATTGAGTACTTCACAAAATGGGTTGACCTGATTCATGCACCACCTACAGAACTGCATCCTATGTCAGCATCGTGGCCATTCGTTGCTTGGGGTATGGATGTCATTGGGCCAATCGAGCCAAAAGCTTCAAATGGGCATAGATTCATATTGGTTCCCATTAAGTACTTCACAAAATGGGTTGAAGCAGTCACCCTCAAAGCCGTCAACAAGAAAGCAGTAGTAGACTTCGAGAATTCCAATATTATCTGTCATTTTGGTATTCCCTCAACTATCATTATTGATAATGCTGCAAACTTGAATAGTCATTTGATAAGGGAGATATGTGAATAGCTTAATATCACGCACCAAAATTCTACTCTTTATCGGCCCAAAGCTAATGGTGTTGTCGAAGCAACAAACATAAACATTAAGAAGATTCTGAGAAAGATGATCCAAAGTTCCAGGCAATGGCGTGAAAAGTTTGCATTATTGGGATATCACACAACTGTGTGCATATCAGTCGGAACAACCCCAAATCTATTGGTTTACGACACTGAAGCCGTGATGCCCGCAGAAGTTGAAATCCCTTCTCTTTGGATCATTGTTGAGGCTGAGATTAAGGAGAGTGAGTGGGTTGAAACCTGTCCAGAAGACTTAAACTTGATTGATTAAAAGCGAATGGTCGTAGTTTATCACGAGCAGTTGTATCAACAAAAAATGGCCCATTCCTACAACAAGAAAGTGCGCCAAGGAACTTTGAAGTGGGGCAACTCGTTTTGAGACGTATTATCCCTCATCACAAAGAAGCAAAAGGAAAGTTCACTCCTAACTGGAAGGGCCTGTAAATTATCAGAAAATTATTGGCAAAATAGGCGTTGTACCTAGGACACATTGAAAGAAATGATCCTTAAACAGCTGTAAATGCAGATGCGGTCAAAAGGTATTACGTTTAACCCTTTTGGAGTACTAATATTATCCGATTGGGATCACAAAGGCTTTCGTTCTCACTATGCCACACACTACAACACTTTTGTACCGGTTATCTTTCTTTGATTACCCTCTTTGCAAACTGAAAACGTTTTAAAAAAAATCAAAACAAAAAGAAAAAGAAAAACAGCAAAACAACAAAACAAAAGTTTCCCTGAACTACGATCGACTTGATTCCGAAAGGATATGTAGGCAGCCTCTCTCTGGGGTTCAGTCACACCAAATCAAAAATCCAATTTTCCCCAGAAGTGAAATTGGGGCTGATGTTGTAATGGTTCGGCGATGATCCCGCCTGAATGGTTCTAAAGTTGTAATTTGATCCAAACTCTTTTTACCCTAAATCCTGTTTATGTCCTTCTGATCAAGCGATGAGACGTTCAAGAATTCGAGAATGCAGTTGCTTTGATCTAATACAACCAAATAAGAGAACTAAAATGAGAGAGTTTTATTGGTGAAAAACCTTACGGGCACCGTAAGGCGATGTAAAGTAGATAAATTAAAAAATGAGAGAGTCTTGTTAGTGAAAACTCGTAAAGAGCACTATAAGTCAACGGCGAGATGATAAATGAGAGAGGTCAATTGGCGAAAACCCGCAAAGGGCACCGTTGGTAAAAAAGAAGAAATCCCTTACAACATTTGATACTAAAAAAGTCCTGGAATGGTTTCCCTGTTTCAAAACACGGGTCATAATGGGTTCATGAGATAGTTGCACAGATCGGGTATCCAATCCAAGAAACATGTCATTCCTATTGAAGTCTGCATGCACTCCAGATAAGTCCTTCTTCCCCTCTCTGAAAGGGACACTTCTCTTTAAATTCATCTTCCTTTCTCTAATTTTCTTTTAATACCTTTCGGTTTAATTCTTCACCGAAATTAATTCAAAGAAAAGATGGAAATATTGGTTTACAAGGTTTTGCTTGACAAATTTGAATGCGAAGAAAAGCATCCAGCATCAGCAGGTGCATCAAGTCGATCCCGACTGGCCATGATGACCGATGCTCCAAAGTAAAAACTATTGAAAATGAAAGAAATCTGAATTCAAGTGCCCATAAAGGCAGAATAAGATGAAAAATCCAAAAGTCCCACACGAATGAACTGTCATAAGAAATTTTGGAATGTCAAGGTCCTCGATTTTGGAGAGAGATCGATCTCCAGAAAGCCAGCAAGCAACAGAGGTTCTCATTAAAAGAGTTGTGCCGAGACCAAGTGATCAAAAACAATCAAGCCCACAAAACCAACCACCGTTTCAAACTAACAATTGTTCTTTGTTTAGAAACCTGAAACAAGTGCAATTCAAATAAACATTGCAAGAAGCCCGTATAGCCAAAAAAAACTGCGTAAGAGCTAAAAACAGATTTGCAGCAACGATCCATAAAGGGAAGTCCCCTCCAAATTCTTTGCTTCATTTACTCATTCCATGATATAAAAAGAGAGGAGAAAACAAAATGAATAAAAGAAGAAGAGATAAGAAGTAAAATTTAAAAAATGGTAGCTTAGGACCCCCAATCTCTATTTTTATGCTTTTCTAACATAGGGTCTCCACTCCCTAGTTGAGTTTATTTTCAGACATAGGGTCTCCACTCCCTAGTCGCCTTTCCAACATAGGGTCTCCACACCCTAGACGAGTTTATTTTAGATATAAGGTCTCCACTCTCTAGTTGATTTTATTTTTAGACATAGGGTCTTCACTCCCTAGTCGTTTTTCCAACATAGGGTCTCCACTCCCTAGTCACTTTTCCAACACAGGGTCTGCACTCCCTAGTTGAGTTTTATTTTATACATAGGGTCTCCACTCCCAAGTCACCTTTCCAACATAGGGTCTCCACTCCCTAGTTGAGTTTATTTTTAGATATAGGGTCTCCACTCCCTAGTCGCCTTTCCAACATAGGGTCTCCACTCCCTAGTTGAGTTTTTTTTAGACATAGGGTCTCCACTCCCTAGTCGACTTTACAACATAGAGTTTCCACTCCCTAGTTGTGTTTATTTTTAGACATAGGGTCTCAACTCCCTAGTAGCCTTTCCAACATATGGTCTCCATTCCCTAGTTGAGTTTATTTTAGACATAGGGTCTCCACTCCCTAGTCTGGTTTTCCAACATAGGGTTTTCACTCCCTAGTTGAGTTTATTTTAGATATAGAGTCTCCATTCTCTAGTCGTTTTTTTCCCAACATAGTGCCTCCACTCCTTGGCTGATTTTAGTATAGATATAGGGCTCCACTCCCTGATCTATTTTTCCCAAGGATACACAATCCTTATTTTATTTCTTTCAATAAAAAAATAGTTTAGATTTTGTTACAATAACTCACGAAATTTTTCCTAGTAAAAACTGGGGCAGGAAATTTTGTTCGTTTGTTTGCTTTGGTGCCCGAAGCGGTTTTCACGGTGAGGCACAAGGTTCGAGATGAACAAAAGAAGAGGTCTCAACCCGAATAAAAGAAAGGAAAAACAAGAAAAGAAATTGAACTCCAAGTGCAGCAGCTGCAGCTAACAAGCATCAAGATTAAGATCAGAGTCTGTAGGAAGAACCAGCCAAGACTCAAGATCAAGCTTTAGAAGATTATAGATATGAATCTTGTAACTCGTGGTTGATATGCTTAGCTAGTTAGCTTTTCCATCTTTCATTTTGGTGTCATAAGGAGCTTAGCAAGCAGAAACATCAGCAACAGTAGTGAAATCACAGTTTTCCGGCAGTCCCAGCTACCAAAATTTCCAGAAATACACTAAGTTGATTCCTTTATACACAAGGATATGTAGGCAACCTCTGAGGCAAGGTTCGGTTAGGCTTTTTCAAAAGATGCTTCTCATGGAGTTTCAAAACAGGCAAAAATCCCTCATGATTGCTCATTTTATCTTTGCCCGAAGTCTTATTTTCGAGCAAAGAAGGGCAGCTGTGAGCATGTGATTTTTGTCCTATACAAAATACTCCTATAAATTCCCAAGAAAATACGTTTTCTGTTAATTATTTTCCAATTTAGGAATTTTTGTACAATTTTCTTATGTATTTGTATTTTTCTGTACATGTTTAATTTTTATTAGAATCATGAAAAATACCTAAAATATCATTCATTGCATTTATGATTTTATTTTTATATTTTTAGAATTAATTAGTAATTATTTATTTTATAAAAATTTGAAAATCACAAAAAAAGCTCATTTTTATATTTTTTATCTTTAAATATTTAGTTGATTAATTTTACTCTTTTAATTTAGAATTAAGGGATGTTGATAATTTTTATAATTAGTTAAATAGTTTAATTTCACATTTTAGATTTTTTAGAAATTTTTATTAGAATTTTTAATTAAAAAAAGAAAGAAAAAAAGGGGAAAATAAAGAGTTTGATTTTTTGAAATTGGGCTAATTTAACCCAAACCAGCCCCAGACCCATCCAAAACATCCCAGGCCCAAAACTAAATATACCCGACCTAGTTCACACAGTTCCCAAACAACCCCGTTTTGAAGGGATTTGATCATAGCCGTTAGATTTTATCAATCCAACGGCCCGGGACTGATTGATCCCTTACAATACAACTGTCCGAAGACCATACCCCCCTCTACAATTGAACCCTTTCATTCTCCGTCTCTCTCTGTGGATTACCTTAACCCTAGTCGCCTCGTATTCCTTTGCCGCCTCCACCGTAAACCACTGCCGGAAATCGTCTCACGGCGGTTCTTGTGGTCCAAAGCCTTCCACAATTACACCTCGAGACCACCAAAACAGCCTTATTACAAATCTCAGTTTCCTTTCCTTCGAATCACTACCGAATTCTTCGAATCTTGACTCGAAGAATCACTGCCAAAATACTAAGTCGCCAAAAAAGCCCCAAATTCACACCAATTGATCCTCGATCTTCCCTCACCACTACCATACCCTCAATTTCCCAAAAATCCCAGTCAAATTCCACGAATTTGAAATCTGAAATTCATTTAAACTCTAACTTTGCCCCTTCCTGATTTATGGTAAAATTTAGGTCAAGTGAACTTAACAAGAACAGTCAATTAATGTTGGTAAAGATTCACTTACAGTTCGAAGATTTGTGATGAGTTCATAATTTGGACCAGTTTTAAAATTCCGGTAAATCCTTTCCTTTTCTCTTGATTTGTTTTGTTTTTATTTTTCTTTTATTTTCTGCATGTCTAGTTGTTTTTGTTAGTTGCATGTTTTTAGGAGTTTTTATTTTTGATTTTTTCCTTTCTTTGCTTCACATCTGTTATTTTAGCTATTTGTTCTTAGTCAAAGCTTTTTTAAGTGTATTAAACAATTGCATAAGTCTGGACTTAATTAAATTATCATATTTGTAACTTTATTTGTTACCATTTCTACCACCCAATTTTTGTTTAGATTCATGCTTTCATTTAGGGTTAATAAGACAAGCATTTTCATTTACTAATTAGTTTAGTTATAGTTTTAAAATAGCATTAGCATGCTTCTTTTAGTCATTTCAATTTAGATACTGAATCCCTTCTTGTTTTTGCCTTTGTTTACTTTGATTTGAGAATCAGTAGAACTCTAGGAACCTAATTGAACAAAAAATATTTATGTAGAGACTGTAATAAGCAGGTTGTAGAAGGGTAATTTAGGGTTTATCTATTTAGGAAAATATTAGAATATTCTAGAACAGGGGCAGCTGGCCTCATTTGGTTAGTACAAAGTATTAAAACCAATGGAGAAGAACCAACTGTCCAATTCTATTTAGAATATGCTTTTGTGTCTGAGGAATAATTCCTCCATACATATGGCATCTTTGGTACCTATATATGGTATCATTTTCTGTACAGATTGGACAGATTTTTAGCCTGATTCTTGACACAAAAGTTCCTCCTTTATTCTGAAAGTGTCAGACTTTAGAGATAAAAAAAGAGCTTCAAAATCCTCTCATTCTCTGATTCTTCACTAGCTATAACATATGGTTTGAAATAGGGGTTTATTCTGGTTTATTTACTGGAGGATTTCTGATTTCAAGTGTTCGGTTTTGGATTTGAAATTCTGGGTTTTCATTTGATTGATGGGATGCAGGATTTATGCTGTTTCTCCCTGCTCATTTCAAGTGTTTTCAGTCAGTGCTTTCCTATTCTAGCATTTATTTGTTCTTATTGTTGTTTGTTTCAAGGTAATTGAACTCAACTTTCCTTCATGTAATGAGTTTTTGTTAAAATGGTATGAGAATTAAAGTTGCAAGTTATTTGTGATGAATGGTTGTTCTTTTTCATGTCAGTATCCTGACTGTAATGATGGTATCCATGTTATTTGCTATTCTGTGAGCTTAAAACTTGAATAAATATTGTATAAACAAATTGAGTTGGTACATGAGTGTGTAGCAGTCATCACTCTAAAATGACCTTGTTCAAAGATGTTCTCCAGCTAAACATTCTGCTCGAATAATACTAATTTCTGATGTTTGAAGTCATGTATTCCCCTTTCTTTTCTTTCAGTTAAATGTATAACTTGTTTACTTGATGTCACCTGAAATTGTGTTGGCTATTTATGAGCTGTAATTTGTGAGTTCGGTTACTAGTTAGCCAAATCATCGGGTTAAAGGGCTAAGAATTGAAAGTTCCAGTAGTCCCGTGTTTAACTCATTGATGTTATTGTCCTCTTTCCAATTAATATTGTGTCTTGAGGTCATTTGAGGCTCTATTTGCAAACCAGTAACCAACTCCTAAAGATTTGAGTCGCTAGTTGACTCAAATTAGTAGGTTTCAAGGTTCAAAGTTTTAAACAATTTTATTGTTTGAATTTACTGAAATTTAGCTTGTTTTATGAGAGGAGCCTACTTTGATGGATCAACAATGTCAAAGGGAGGCAAACTATCTATTGGTTCATCAATGAAACAAGCATTATAGCAGATTAGTAATCAGAATAACATTATATGTATCTAATAGAGTATCATATGATATTCATAGATTTTCTTTTAATTTTGATTTTGTTTGAAGTGCTTTAATAAGTAATACTACATTTTTGTGTGAATAACCCATAATAGTATTTATAATTGTAGTAGTGCAATGGGTTTGGTTGAGAGCCCCAATCTTCAAGGGTAAAAAGGGGCTGAACACGAGGCCTAATTGTATGCTGACCCACGAAAAGAACAATGGACCTAGGCCATTGGGCTTGGGTCTTGAGCCCAAATCCAGATATTTCCATTTTTCTTTTAATCATATTTCAAGTATATACTTCTTATGCCTTGAAAATCACGTGGTTAATTTTTTTAAAGCTGGATGGCAATTTGATTTTCATACCTTGATTTTAATTTAATTAAGCAAAAATTGATATTTATTTGCTATTAATTTAGAGGTAGACAGGCCCAGATGTTAGATAATCATAACTGGGCCCGCCTAAATTTATGTCCAACGTGGGTTGCTTGGTCCAAAAGTCAGCAATGATATTCTTAACCACTTTTTATTTCTAGGCCAAAATCTTGAGCCCAATTACAGCTCTCAAAGTTGATTTGTTCAGTAAACCGCTGCTGGCCCATCCCTTTGGTCCGAAAACTGATAAAAAACCTGTCCACGATCAATTGACTTTGTTAAGTTTAGGTTAGTTTTAAAATAAGAACATCCTTAGAATCCCTTAATTAAATACTGCTCTTTTAAAACCTTTTGAGGTATGCTATGCCAAATAAAACCCATAAGCCCATTGCCCTCATAAAATTAGTTAATTCCTGTAGAAAAATTGAGGTGTGCCATTTTCCTTTAATAATCCATATCCCTCATGAAATTAATTCAAACCTTTAAAAATAGAGGTGTTCCATCAGTGAAATCCTCCACGGCCCTCACAAATATTGTTGTTAATTTGAATCTTCGTAGTTACTTTAGGCGCGTTCTTTAATTAATTCAATCATAGCTACGGGTATGGTTCGTATGACGCAGTTCTGTTTTCTTTTAAAATTTCGGGTGTACATTTCATGTAACCCATGTTCAATACTTGAATAATGTTAGATAGAACATCTTGCGAACCGCAGGTGCATTTCATGTAGCGTGGTTCAAGGCGTGTTTTAAATAACATTGAATTTTCCTTAAAAAAAAGTGATTTTAAAATATTAAAAGTGGTTTCTAAAGTTAAAAGTGCACAATAGGTTAAACACATGTAACAAATCGGATAACATGCCAATTTTAATAGTTTAGCGACCGTGCTCGAACCACGAAACCCGGGAATGCCTAACACCTTCTCCCGGGTTAACAGAATTCCTTAACCTAGAATTTCTGGTTCGCAGACTTTATAATAAAAGTTGAATTTTCTCGATTTTGAATTTTAAAATAAACCGGTGACTTGGGACACCATAAAACTATCCCAAGTGGCGACTCTAATAAATAAATAATCTCATTTAGAATAAAGTCACTTTAATTGGAATCACTCCTCTATACCCTCTCGGGTGGCAAAAAAGGAGATGTGACGTATATAATAAAGATTCTTTTTTATATATATCAAATCCTTGTAAGTCAGTAAAAAATTTCGATCAAGTAATACCACGTGATATCACTTGGCTTAATCTTAATATGCCTTTGTTACTTATCTTTTTGTTTTGGATTGTGTTTCCTCGCATCTTCTCATATTGGAATTTCAAATGAGATTTTTGCTTAGCCAAAGATACCAACTTCACTTTAACAAAGAGAAGTAGGGATTCCACAAAAAGAAAAGAGAATTTGAGATTTATATGGTCTTATTTAGATGTCGTTAAAGGCGTTATAATGAAGGTGATTACAGTATGCTTAAGCCATGAAATACAAGTGACATGGTGGTTTATATGGTATTATTTGGCGACTCTTGAAGGTGATTTTTCATTGTCCAAAGATGGTTTATGGTGGAATTACCATGATGGGGTTCGGTCGCGAGGTAGTGAATATGAGGTATATAGAGACTGTATATTATTTATTGTATATAATATGTATGAGGTGTAAAAATGTAGATGAGGTGTGCATACGTAGTATACAGTTTGTGTGGACGTGTATATATATAGCATATATGAGGAGTACAAACATAATATATAGTGTATTGTTTATCCTAAAATTTGAGTAACAATTAAACTTGTACTGTGGTTTTAAAGAAATGTAATTTAATCCAATACTAATTGACAAACGAGGTCTTCTCCTTGTCTTCCGGGTTCATCAGAATTTGATTGTACCCAGAATAGGCGTCGAGAAAGGTAATGATCTCGTGGCCAGCCATGACATCGATCATGAGATCGATGTTAGGCAGTGGAAAATAATCTTTAGGGAATGCTTTGTTTAAATCCTTGTAGTCCACGCACATTCTAAGTTTGTTCCATTTTTAGGAACTATGACTACATTGGCTAACAATTCAGGGTATTTTACCTTTCGAAGGGACCCTATTTTAAGAAGTTTAGTTATCTCGTCCTTTATGAATGCGTGCTTCACCTCGGACTGGGGCCTTCTCTTTTGATTCACCGGTTTGAACTTGGGGTCGAGACTTAGCTGGTGTGTTGTTATCTCTGGGGGATACCTGTCATGTCTAAATGGAATCAAGCAAAGCAATTCATATTATCGTTAAGAAATTGAATGAGTTTTTTTCTGAGTTCGGGGGTTAAACCCGTTCCCAGATATACCTTTTTTTCAGGTAGATACTCGATCAGTATCCCATGTTCCAGCTCCTCGACCGTTGACTTGCTTGCATCTAATTCTTCGGGAACAACGAAAGTTCGAGGAGTAAAAAATCCTTTTCTTTTTTCTTCTTCGATTACCTATTTCTCCGATTCGATCGAGGTTGGGAACGGTGATTACTATTTTGCCATCTGCTTATCTTTGGTGCTCGATTTTTCTGAGGTCGAAAGTGCTGATATCGGCATCATCTCGTCAACTGCAAACATTTCCTTTGTTGTGTGTTGTTCCCCGTAAATAGTTTTCACACCATCCATTATTGGGAATTTCATCATTTGATGAAGGATCGATGGTACTGCCCTCATGTTTTTGATCCATGGCCTTCTGAGCAGTACATTATATCTCATACCGCCTTCGATGACATTGAATTTTGTATCTTTGACGGTCCTGGCCATGTTTAATGGTATGATTATCTCCCCCTTTGTTGTTTCACTTGCCATGTTGAAGCCGTTTAGGACTCGAGATGTAGGCATATTTGATCCTGCAGGCCGAGCTGATTTACAACCCTCGATCTGATTATGTTTGCCGAGCTACCTAGATCCACTAGAACACGTTTAACTTGAATTTTATTTAAAAAAATAGAAATTACCAGGACGTCGTTGTGCGGCTGAGAAATGCCCTCCGCTTCTTTATCATTGAATGATAAGATGCCTCGGGCACATAACCCCGAGTCTGCTTTTCTCTGGTGATCGACATCTTGGTATATTTGAATAAAGGCCTATTTACCGTGAAAATGGTAACAATAATTAAATTTGATTATGGGACTAAAAATACGTAATCTATTTTTATGGCGGTTGTTAAGCAACTGATGCTATGTATGTGAGACTTAAAAACGAAATAAGAGTTAAGTATAAGGTGATGATCAAACCGATAGGTTAACAATCTGGGCCTCAAGCTTGTCGATTTGGGAGCCTCGAGGTCGATTCCGGGGATCGACTGTGGGCTATCGAAGGTAATCAAAGTATGACTAACAATTATGATAAAATCAAAGAAGGTTGTTTATGGCCAATGATAAGCAATAAATGATGAATAATAATGAAGATGAAGCAATAATATCAAGAGAATATGCAAGAGATCAGAGAGAATGTTATTTTATATTTCGTATGGAGAAACTGAAGCAATAGATCCCTACAAAATGACAAGGACTCTCTTTATATAGGAGCGAAATCGTAGCATAATACAAAATACATTAATTACATAGATATGGGGATAGGATAGTTGAATGAAACCCTGATTTGGGTTCAGAATAGCCCACTAGACTTTGTCAACCTTAGTCGTGTGCCTTGGGAACTCCCCATTTCTACCATAGTCACCACTAGACTTTGTCAACCTTAGTCGTGTGCCTTGGGAACTCCCCATTTCTACCATAGTCATGGTTAACATCGTCCTAAGGTCGAGTGTTGACAAACCCCAAGGGAGGAAACTCGACCATAACCTTGTACCCTCGGGGCTTCGAGATGATTTTCTGAGGTGTCTCCATGACAAGGAATTGGCCCCTCCGATTTCACCATATATAAATAGTCCCCGTATTTCTTAGAGAGGAGCGATAAGAAACGATTTTGACATCCAACTCTTCGAACATCATGTGATGATGTCATATTGATGATATAATACTTATGATTCAAGCCTTTACGATACCTGGGACATCCCATAGACTTGTCTTTTCAGCATCATTCAATGCGCTGTCGATTCCCATTATTCAAACCGACAGTATCGCCGTCAATCCAGTTTGCAATAATGCATTGATTGCTCCTGCTGATCCGTATTTCAAAGGCATTGATGGCGTTGTTAGCCATACTATCACCCCTATAAATGAGAGCCTTTCGGTACTATATTTTTATCCAAGTACTTTTCAACATCGTTCCATCCCTTTCTTTCCACTATCTTCCTCTATTGCTACCCACCATGTTTGGGGTCTATGGCCTTAAGGTTACATGAAGGCGTTCTCATCAGCCATGCCATAGCCTTTTGCCTGGGCTTTCCCTTGCCGAACGAGATTATACTATCCTATCGCTGTTATTGTTGTTGTTACAGTTGCTACAGCTGTCGTCGTTGGTTCGAACTGATGAGATAGAGGGCCGACTTTTTTCGACTTAGGAGGACGTTCGAACTCTACACCACTGCTCGTGAGCGTGTTCAGACCATACACTACTGCTCACTCTCCTACCCTAGCCTAGTGTGGCACTTCATCCCTTGGTTTTTCCAAGGGATAAAATAGCACAACAGATCGTTAGACTTGCATGGCACAATGTCCCAGAAGGTGGACTCAGAGCGGCCAGGCAAGTAGGGTTGATGCCCGCCGAATCTTCAACCTCTGGCTTTGGCGGGTTATGTCTCTTTTTTCTACTTATTATATATCACTTTTTCTCTTATTCATCTTCCCACTTTCCTCTTTTTGATATTCGCCCTCTGAGATATTGCTCTACAGGATCGATATGAGACCCTAGAGGAGGTGGCGGTTGAAGATATTGTTGCCGAAGATGCACGCACGAGGAGATGGTGCTCGATGATGTTGCCGCTGGGATGACCCTCGAGAATAGATTAGGCTCTTGTCTTTCACTACATGTGTACTTTTTTACTTCTTTGTTTCTGTGTAAGGACCCTTCATGGGCTTTTGCAATCATATTTAAGGACCCCTCGTGGGCCTGTGTAATCAAGTATTTATGAATACAAAGATGTTTCCCCAATTTTGTCTCTGGTGTTTGATCCGTTTCCTTTTATTTGTTTTCTTTTGCAAACTCTGAATGCTTGAATATATCAGCTACTGCCAATATCGAACCCCAGATGTGAGTATTTTTTGACCTATGATTGATTAATACGGCTTCTCGTGGAACCCTTTGCCTTTCCTCGGACCAAGCCTAGATTGGACCGATAAACTCGGTTGGTTGGGACCCTTACTTTGGGTTGAATGAATGTGATAGCAATCCCCTAGTGGGGGCTTGTTCAAACCCGGGTCACCTAGAAACCTATTTTGAACTTAGCATAGATAGCCCTAAGGCATTGCAGGTTGATCCCAAATGAGGTTTTACTTGAATTTAGGTGGTACCTCGTGATCAAGCCCATATGGATGGAGCCTAAATGCTTATTTCCTTGGAGCTTAACTTCTTTTTGATGGAGGTCCTCGAGGTCGGGTACCACCTCGGGACTGGCGCAGATTTTGTTGGCCCCTTGGAGCCTATCTTCCCTTTGATAGAGGTCCTCGAGATCGGGTAGCACCTCAGGATATGTGAGGATGCCGATGGCCTCTTGGAGCCTAACTTCCCTTTGATAGAGGTCTCGAGGTCAGGTACCACCTCGGGACTTATGGTGATATCGTTGGCTTCCTGGAGCCTAACTTTCCTTCGGTGAAGGTTCTCGAGGTCGGGTATCACCTCGAGACTTGCAATGGTAGGGGGATCTCCATTCCTAAAACATTACATGGCGTCGCCTAATGTACGATATGGGTGTAAAGTTATCAAGACGATTACTCTAGCGTATCTTCCCGAAGCGATATCGGTTATTTTTTTTATCGGCTTTTGATGCAGGCGGACCGTCGCTATTCTTTCCATATATATAGGGCTGTTTTGATCTTTTGGAGATCCGTCATCCTAAGCAGCTACCCTTCTTTTCATGAGTCAAGCCTTACATCATTTTAGTACCAATCGTATTTGCAACGATTCTTGCTTCAGTTCTCTAAGTTTTCCATCGCCATGACTATTACATCGGGGTCTGTCGGGCAGAGAGGGGAGAGCTTTGACTCCGGTATTCGGGACAAACGAGAGCATACCTTGAAGGTTACTTCTTTGATAGGAGAAGAACATCTTGGGTCAGTGAGGAAAGATTACGGATGGGGGATAAAGTAGTGTAACAAACACTTTCCCGGATGAGGGCATCACGGATCGTGCTGACGGATTCTTGAATGTGTACACGTACCCTTTCACACTGAGGCCACCTTGATAGGGTTGTGTTCGACTTCTGATTGAAGTATCGGGTTAACTTGGCGCAGATCCACCCGTCATTTTGGCGAATAGTGTTTATGATGAGATTTATTGCAGAGAAGGCAGGGCTTGAACTTATGCTCAGTCATCTTATTAGGTTGTACTAGCCCTTTCACCATTAAGGTCTGCTAACCTTGCGATGTCGGTCAGCCATGTCCTTCGTTGTAGATGATGAGGATGATGGAGATAGGGGATGAGTCGATTCGTCTTAGTCCGGACTACTGACATTATCCCTATGGAGTTTATGCTATTTCCTGAAGAATTGAATTACACGTGTAAGTAGTACACTTCATGTCTTCTTGGTTTTGTTTATGGAGAAAGTTAGTTTTGCAACCGCACTGTTGATACCCAATTTTTTCCTATGTATTTTTATACCCCAAAAATACTTTCAAATAGCATTCATATGCATATATAAGCATCCCTAAAGGTTTTAGTATTTTTCCCAATTTTATAAAATTTTTAGAATTAATTTATTGTCTATTTTAACAGTATAAAACCTCAATAATTATTCCAAAATTGTCCTTTTTATGAGTCAGTTATTTTCCATCATATATTTACACCAAATATGATTAAGGTTATTTTTGCATATTTATTCGATATTTTAAAACTAAATTGTTCAAAATTACAATTATAGACTATGTTATAATTAACCGCGTTTTATAATTATAACATTGCTCCAGATATTTTTAAATTAATTTTTATATGTTATCAATTAGTACTAAGTTTTCAATTTGTTTTAAAATTATTTTNAGCTTTGATATGATCTGAGCCGTTGATCAAATGAGATCAATGACCCAGATTATCTTTCCTAAATTAAATCTAAGCCCCCCCCTTGACCCCTCATTTCTCATAGAGATCGGTCTCTCTCTTGCTCTCTTCGTCTTCTCCTACTCTCTAGAACCTTCTGGTTCTTCTCCGATCATCTTCATTGCCTCTCCGGCCATCTCCATCCTCACTTCTCTCGACCACCAGTCATCACGGAGCCTTGTCTCGTTGATCTTCTCCAAGTTTTGAGGCTCCAGGTATTTCCACCAGCGAGATGGTCACTAGAAGCCTTGCTCGGCTTATCTCCGGCCTCCTTTCTGATGGTTTTCAGTCTGATGGTACTATGTACGCCATTATTAACGTGTGTCATAGCCAGGTACTTACCTCACTGATTTATTGCAAAACCCTAATTTTTTGCCTAAATCTCGTAATCTCTGTCTTTTTTTAAAAACGATTTTCAGCTTATTCATTGTGTTTTCACTACTCACTACTCGATTTCTTCGATTAATTCAAGTTTTTCAACGTTCTATTAACCCCTTTCAAAATCACTATATCTGCTGCGTCTTTTTTGAGTATTGTGTGCTTATGCCTGTATTATGTGTTTATGTTTAGATTATGAGTTTGTTTGTGTGGTTTTCTGGTTAATCCAAGTTCCATGCTTTAATTTTTACTAGGGTTCCGGTCTTCTACTGAACTTGTGATTTTCCTACTTAGGGTTCTCTGACTCTTACGCCTATTGTATTTTACAAGTCTAACTGTTATTCTACTGATTTTTGTGCATCTCTTCGAATCCCTATTTTGTATGTGTTTTCCTTAGAAGTTCTTACACTGATTTTTGAATTATTTCCTTACTTGTGAAATGCTCCCTCTACTTAGAACTGATTCCCTCTGATTTTAGTCTCGTCCGTGATTCTTTGACTAATTTTCAGAGTTAATTTATATTTTTTTTACCATATTTGTGCTCTTGACTATGTTTTCAAATATTCAGTATATGCTTTCCTTACTTGAAGCATTATGTATCTGGCCATTATTACATACTACATGTCTTAGTACTCTTACTATGGTGTAATCAGTCTTCTAATTGATTCTTTCCTTTATCTGATATAACCTGTACCACCATTTAAATCACGACTCCCTTATTAAAATGAATTAGGTCCTCTGATTGATTCCAATTGGTATTGTTTCTATAATTATGCACTTGTTACCCTATTCTCTATTGGTTTTCAAAACTATAAATACTCTACCCTCTCTTTAGCATAAAGAACAGAATTCATTATTCTGAACTCTCTCTTACACGAAAACATACTCGATGCTTTCTCTTGTTCCTACATAACCTCTCTCACTTCTCTTGTGACTACTAGTTACTCAATTGGTTTAAAACCCAGGCTGAACTTAGGCTACTTTGCTGTTCTTCTATTCTTTACTCTGCTACTTGCTTTGGTCTGCCTGCTATTACTCACTTCTTTGCCTACTCTGCTGCTCACCACTCTGCATACTCTCTACATATTGCTCTCACTTCTCTGCACATTATTGCTCACCACCCTGCATATTATTGCTCCCTACTGCTCTGCATTACCCTACCTTCAACTAGTATGTCTCCTATTTGATTTACAGCTTCAAAGCAACATGTTTTTATTTGTAATGCACTTTCTCTTGTTTCTTGTATGCTTCTAATTATGGTTCTGCTGTTTACATTGCAATTAGCATGCCTATTTGCTAGTTCATTGATATGATTACCCTTCTTCCAGTTCAGCATGTCTACCGATTTTGATTAATGCATGTCTCTCCTGTCCTTTAGTCCAGTACATGACGAGCAAGTATTCCTGAAACCTTTTGCTTGAAACTTGTTTGAATGTTTAAAGCCCTGAAGTGCTTCTCTTTGATGTCTGTGTATGTGTAATTGTGTTCCCACATAGGAGTTACTTGTCCCCACGTCCCTTGCCCCTGTTTGTGTTTGTATTCCTTGAACACTGTGTGATACTCTAATCAAATTTTGTTTCACTCACCTTCCTCTCATACTCTTCTGTTGTTTTCTTTCAAAACTGGTTCTATATGGATCATCTTTTAACTGTTTTTAACTCAATTTCTTTAAACCCTATCACAATCTCACTATTTCTAAAATTTAGGTTCTACCCCCTTCGTGTAAGCATTGCTTTGGGTACCTTGAGTACCCACCGAGCTTTGATGCACAAGGCTGGTAATTCCACACTTGCACTTGTTCAAATATTGATTTGATTGGGTGCCTGGTATTGGCCAAGTGCCTCAATGGGCCCTCAGGGAGCTTTGCCGCACCCAAATCTTGGTAAAAGGCTGTGAAACTCGGAGGAAGTGAGGTTGGAGATTTAGAGCTTGGTTGAAGCCTCCCTATAGAATAACTTCTTATTTATTAACTACTGTAATTTAATTATCTTGGTTTGTAATAATTTGTAACGAATGATTGGTGTTTATAGTGAAATGGGGAGACTATGCATGCTTAGTTTAAGGGTTACGGGTAGAAAGCATGCTTATAGAGCTTTATTTGTTTATGCAATAGACATCATGCATAGGACATGCATCTCACACGATTAGAAATCCTATTTTTGGCTCTTTTACATTCAGTTTGTTACTAAACTCACTTTGTAATCACAATTAGTTAATAACCAATGAACTACTGTTATAAAGATTGCTGCTGCATCCTCATTAGCATTTCGATATCATGTTTTAGGACCTTTATGTGCATTAGATATCATGTACTTAGGATTTTATCCCATCTGAGTTGCAATCTTTTGAACGGCCACTAGTTTTTTTTTTTAAATTTAATTTAACAACATAAGTCTGGCTAACAGTTTCTCCTAAAAACTGGAAATCAAATATGCATGTTCACTTCCCTTTTGCAATCAGGCAATGTATATAACGCCTAGGCAAGCCTTAGGATCTAATAAATCGATTAATCATGTTTTCACCTGTTTTAGACTATCCAACCTCTTTTAACTGTCTGAACTTGTTTCTCATTTTCGCCTCTCTGAAGTCCGCTTTGTTTTCCTACTAAACTTCTGTCCTATTTTTTTAGATAAACATAATCTTGCATCTGTTCTGTTATGTTTTCTACTGGGTAACCTCTCCTATTCAAAATCGTGCTATTTTTACTTATAAAGTACCGCATCTTTAAAACTTCTACTGTATATTTTCAAAGCGTGTCTCAAAGTGTTCTTTACTAATTCCTAAATTTCCATATACTTACCGCCATTTCTTTTACAATTCTGAAATTTCGATCAAATTTTTTCTACTTTCTGCCAAAACCTATCTTCAATATTCCTGTTTTAGAACTCTCATTTTAGACCTTAAATGTGACTGAGATGTGCTAATATATGCTATCTATGGATTGTTTCTTGAGCCTTTTATTTTCTTTTTGATTCCTTTACGTGAAGTCCTATTTGTTATGTATGTCGTCTAGTATTTTAACCTTTAAACCTAAGGGTTCAGCCTAGTCCTTGCCTTATAGGAATAAGTGGTCCTAAATACCCTCTAGGACTTATAGGACGGGACAGGTAATAGCACGCAATAAGCACTCGTGACCAATCCACACGTTTATATACCTTAATGGGGTGGGAAGGGTAGAATATGGATATGATGACTGGTCCGCTAATATCTCGTGCGACCCCTCTTTTGAGGAGTGATTGCTGGGTATTACATTGATATGATCCATATTTTGTATAAACCTAGGACCCCCTTTATTTTCCTTTCATTTGCAGTGTCTTCTTTAATTCTGTTCCTCAAATTAATTCCTTTTTTTTCTAAAAACTGTCTCTTTCTATCTTCTTTACCCTTTTAAAAACTTGAAACTTATTCGTGATTCTTATGTGCAAAGTTTTACTTGTTTTCTCTCACTTCCTTTTAAAGTCACAATTAAAGCATGGCCGGGAACCACACTAGTGGATCTTGAGGGGTGCTTAATACCTTCCCCTCGAGATAATCTCAAGCCCTTACCCGAACTCTGGTTTTCTTTCAAAATCGCTTCTTCTCTTTAAAGTGTCCTAATGCACTATAATCATTAGGTGGCGACTCTTCAAATTCCATAACCCGATTCCCCAAAAGGGAATAAGAGTTGTTTTGTCCATTATGTCGTAAACTCGATTTCTTTCTTTTTAAAGAAGGGGGGAAAAATGGGGGCGTCGACAGCATGGCGACTCTACTGGGGATTTCTTTAAGGCTTCTACCATTACATGCTTTTGTTACTTTATTGCTTCATTAGTTGCATTTACTTTCTGTCTTTAACTGTTTCATCAAAAATACTAACTTGGCTCTTCATGTTTTTATTTCCCTTTAATTTCTTCTTTTACTGCCTTATTATTTCAATTCCATTATAATTTCTGAGAATTTATTGTAATCTTTATGAACGTGAAAATACATGCAATTTGCTTCATTATTGTAACTGCATTCCTCAACATCGAATTCCACTCGTGCCAAAAGAAAGCCTATAGCAACGCTTATAATGAGTGGTTGCGCCCTTCCAATATTATAACCCCCTAAATGTGGCAAAGGTATATTTGCGGTAAAACCAGTCGATCAACGGTGTAGTCGACGGTTCCGCGCCTTTCCCTCTTGAGTTGTCTGCTCAAGGGTACCTTGTCTAGCACTTCAAAAGTAGAAACCTTATTCCATTAAACTGTTCATGCATCATGTTCAACACTAGCCGAGTCAGTTATGTGTCAACATAATGACTCCTTAAGATAGCCTAAACCAAAGTCCATCGGGTTTCCTTGAAACCCAAACGGACGCCTCCACGTTATGTGCATTTATTTGGAGAACCGAATGCCTTTTGTTAATTATTGTTTTAAATAGTCGAGTCTGGTGTGGTTAAGGGCCTAACACTTTGTTTTGCAGAAAATGAGGCACGAAGTCCCCAGATTCGGTATGGTATCCAACATTCACCCAAGGTTGCTAAGCTAGTGAGAAGATCTGCATGCCAGCGATCAAACCCTCGTCCGCAAGTACTTAGGAAATTTGTCCTCACTTCTGGAAATCCATCCTAACAACAAGATCATAGAGGCTGCCACTTTGTTCTGGGTTAGTGATCAATTGGTGTTTCGCTTTGGAGATTTGGAAATGACTCATTTACTGGAAGAAATAGGGGGTTTAGCTGGTATCCCTTGGGAGACTCCTGGCCTTCTTATGCCGGAAAACCGCAAAAGTAGAGGTTTCCTTAAGATGATAGGACTCAAGAAAAATCCCGACCTAGCTTGTTTGAAGGACTCCTACATACTATTTGATTTCTTGTACGAGAGGTATGGCCATAGTAAGTCCTATCGCACCTGCACTGACGAGTTCGCCCTCACCTCTTTGGGGCACACACATAGGAGGGTCTTTGTGTTCATGTTTTGCTTCTTGGGTATGATAATTTTTCCCATGAAGAAGGCTAGGATCCACACCAGACTAGCCATGGTGACCAAAACCTTAATGGAAGGTATCGACGGGTAGTCTTTCAGCATAGTGCCCATGATCATTGCTGAAATCTAATGAGCCTTCGGAAAGTGTCAGCAAGGGGCTCCGCATTTCGAGGGTTGTAATTTTCTACTTCAACTTTGGCTCATAGAACACCTTCAGAAAAGGCGACTACAGACAAGAAATCATACGCAGGACTTGGGATGGCCATATCGCTTTTCACCACCCAAAGCGAATGAACTTCATGCCCAACATGTTCGATCAGCCAGAGGACGCTAGTGGATGGATAGAGTTGTATGAAAATCTAAAAGAAGAGTAAGTAAAGTGGATGTTCGAGTGGTTCCCAATAGGGGAGTTTGTTGTCCGTTCTCGAGACGCGCCATTTCTCGTGCTCATCGGTCTGAGGGGAACTCATCATCATGTCCCTCTCCGAGTCATGAGGAAAGCTAGAAGAAAGTAGATCATATCCAGGATAGAGAAAATAATTCATTTCACGGCTGACTTTCAAGATGATGATAGCCCGCACGGGTGTCACGCTCAGCATATGTGGCAGTGCAAGCTCATCTTAGGGAAGGAGTCTATTGAACCAGACAGGTATCATACCGGGTGTGTACCTCACTACATGGGTTGGTTGGAAGATGATCACATTGGTTTGGGTCGTCCAGGATTTGTCCATGGTCATAGGATTATTGATGAGAAAACTGAAGCACAGGTCAAATACAATCAGCTACGCAAGAGGATGTGAGAATGTGAGAATGAACATCGGGAAATATAGGAAGCCCACGAGAGGCTGATCAACGAGTGGAAGGATATGGCTGTCAACGCCAACAACCGGCTGGGGTATCTGGAGCGAGGTCTAGTGGAGTTGGAAGGAAAGTTCTTGAAAAGAATTTAAGACTGTCAGAATGCTGAGGGAGGTGCAGGCGGACATCTGGATCTAGCCTATCTGCTGCTAGGACTGCACGAGTTGATGCAGCTGTACGAGGGAGGCAAGAGTACCGAATCTGGGGAATGTCCTTCCGGGACCAAGTAGTTAGGATCTTTTATGCTTTCATAATGTAATAAGGCCACTGGCCATTAGTGACATCTTTTATCATTTAGTTGTTTTAAGACTCGTCTTGTTTTATTAATAAAATGAGGCATTTAGCATTATAAGTTCTCCAAATTTAATTTGTCGCTAGGCCTACCTCGGGCAGAACGAGGCACCGAAAATAGGAAACGACTTATACTATTGCACAACGTGTTTAAATACCGCAATATTATTTTTTAGAATCCGCACTAACTTTTTACCTTTTTCTTTTTCTTTTTATTTTTATTCCCCTCCCTAAACGTTAGTTCGTGAATTCTGGCACCATCAGCATACTCAACAATATCCAAGGGTCCTCTACCTCCTCCTCCCCCGAGTCCTACCACAAACAGGAACAAAGGCAAAATGGGAGATGCAAGCACAAGAAAGGAACTTGAGGAAACTTCTCAGAATGCTGCAATTACCAAGGAGACTGCTACTCATCTTGAGCTAACGTTGCTGAGATTTCGAGAGGAATTGGACCAAGTTCAGAACCTGGCAAGCCCGTCAATCACTCTTGCCGCTCCTGATATTAACACCCAGAACCATGCACCTTCACAAAATATCTCTCAACCACCAATACAACCCACTCATGCCCAAGCCTGCAACACATGCAATAACACTCAACTGCTCATTCCCGAACCACAAAACTCCACAAAAGACCATAACGCCCCTATCTTTGTGGACACTATACCCCACTACACTTAGCCAATCACAAGTGCACCCGAATCAGATGACAAGGGCTCCCTTATTCAGAATTTGGCCACTGAACTCAAGAAGTTGACTAGCCGGGTCCAAGGTTTTGAAGGTAGCAAAGGTGTTGAAGGGTTGAAGTATGAAGATCTTTGTGTTCAGCCAGATGTTGAGCTCCCGGAGGGGTACAAACCTCCCAAGTTCGAGATGTTCGACGGTACAGGTGATCCTAGGGTCCACCTAAGAATGTATTGTGATAAGTTGGTAGGAGTTGGAAGGGACGAGAAAATCCGCTTGAAGCTGTTCATGAGGAGTCTGAAGGGCGATGCTTTATCATGGTATATTAGCCGGGATGCAAAGAAATGGACAAGTTGGGTGAACATGGCGTCTGACTTTAGGGACCGATTTAGGTTAAACACTGAAAACGCACCAGATGTGTTCTATATCCAGAATCTAAGAAGAAACCCACAGAGACCTTTCGCGATTATGCTTCTCGTTGGAGGTCAGAAGTTGCTAAGGTCAGGCCGGCCTTGGAGGAAGAACAGATGAACAGGTTCTTCGTCCGTACTCAGGATCCGCAGTACTACGAAAGGCTGATGCTAATAGAGGGTCAAAAGTTCTCCGACATCATCAAGTTGGGAGAAAGGATCGAAGAAGGCATCAAAAACGGTACGGTCACTAACCTCGAGGCATTGCAAGCCACCAACAAGGCTTTACAGTCTGGTGGCTCATCAAAGAAAAAGGACATAAATTTCGTAATGGCTGCACAGAGGAACAATTCCCCTATGAAATACCGGACCTATCCCTCAACTCCACTCACATACCATCCTACCATAAATTACCAAGCACCCTCACCTACATACCAAATGCTACCATCTGCCTACCAATCACCTCCACCGCCCACATATCAACCCACTTCACCAAGATATTTCCAACATGTGCCTATGTACCAAGCATACAACTCCCAACCTTCTCATTACCCATCACCACCCACTCGCCAAAATTTTCCTTGACCCAGACCAAATTTCTACCGATGACCTCCCAGACAATATACCGCCATAGCCGAGCCAATTGACCAATTATACGAAAAACTCAAAGCAACCGGTTACATTTCACCTATCCCAGCCATAACTCCAGAAAATCCTTCACAATGGATCAACCCTAACAAAACCTGCGCATACCATTCCGGAATGAAAGGACATACCATCGATGAGTGTTGCTCGCTGAAAGACAAGATTCAAACCTTGATTGATAACAAGGTCATTATAGCAAAGGAGCCCGGTCCCAATGTCCACAACAACCCTCTACCTGATCACAAGGGTGGGATCATCCATATGATCCAGATTGAGGATGAGTCGAACCCAAAGGGGTCAATCGGTTTGATAGCTGAAGGAGATGAGCCTAAGAAGCGAGCAGTTACCCTCAATCCCATTGTTGTTCAGATCCAGCCCTCTGAGGGCGAT
>MU682944.1:262375-282614 GCA_026770625.1 Nicotiana glauca | reverse complement strand
AACAAGAAGGATGTAATGAGTTTTCTGGGAAGACTCAACTATATCAGCCGATTCATAGCTCAGTCCACTGTCATTTGTGAACCCATCTTCAAGATGCTAAAGAAAGATGCCGCCATCAAATGGACTGATGATTGTCAAAAGGCTTTTGATAGAATCAAGGAATATTTGTTATCGCCACCAGTCTTGGTTTCACCCGAGCCAAGGAGACCCCTATTGCTTTATCTCATAGTATTGGATGGAGCATTTAGGTGTGTTTTGGGACAACATGATGACATCGGAAGAAATGAGCAAGTCATCTATTACCTCAGCAAGAAGTTTACCCTGTATGAGGCTCGGTATTCCTTATTAGAACGCACATATTGTGCTCTGACCTGGGTAGCTCAAAAGTTGAGGCATTACTTCTGTGCCTACACAACTTATCTCATATCCAGAATGGACCCATTGAAATATATCTTTCAGAAGCCCATGCCTACCGGCAAGCTCGCCAAATGGCAAATCGCGTTAAGCGAGTTCGACATTGTTTATGTTACCCAGAAGGCTGTCAAAGGACAAGCTTTGGCAGATCACCTCACCGAGAATCCTACAGGAGGAGAATATGAACCTCTAGAGACGTATTTTCCTGATGAAGAGGTAGCTTTCATAGGAGAAGACATTGCAGAATCCTATGATGGTTGGAGAATGTTCTTCGACGGAGCCGCAAATTTCAAATGAGTCGGTATAGGAGTGATCCTGGTATCAGAAACCGGTCAGCATTACCCAGTATCCGCTAAGCTCAGATTCTCGTGCACCAACAACATGGCCGAATACAAAGCCTGCATCTTAAGGCTCAAACTGGCAATTGACATGAACATTCAGGAACTATTAGTGATCGGAGACTCGGACCTACTCATACATCAGGTTCGAGAAGAATGGGCAGCCAAGAATTCCAAGATAATCCCTTATCTACATCATATACAGGAGTTGAGGACGAGATTCAGAAAGACGGAATTCCAGCACGTTCCCAGAATACAAAATGAGTTCGCTGATGCCCTAGCCACTTTATCGTCCATGATCCAGCATCCAGACACAAAGTTTATTGATCCCATCCAGGTCAAGATTCACGACCAACCAGCTTATTGTTCTCATGTCGAGGAAGAAGCCGACGGGAAGCCTTGGTTCCATGATATCAGAGAATACTTGAAAATAGGAGAATACCCAGAACATGCCAATGCTACTCAGAAATGCACGCTCCGGAGATTATCCAACAACTTCTTTCATGGCAGAGGAATCCTATATAGGAGGACTCCCGATCTGGGATTATTAAGATGTGTCGAGGCGAGAGGAGCAACCAAACTGCTGGAGGAAGTGCACGCAAGGACCTGCGGACCGCATATGAATGGTTTCATTTTGGCAAAGAAGATACTCCAAGCAGGGTATGTTTGGATGACTATGGAAACAGACTACATCCAGTATGTCCGGAGGTACCACCGTTGTCAGATACATGCAGATATGATAAAAATACCTCCGATCGGGCTTACTGCAAGAAGCTCACCATGGTCGTTCGCCGCTTGGGGAATGGATGTTATTGGACCAATCGAACCTGCCGCGTTAAATGGGCACAATTTCATCTTAGTGGCAATTGATTACTTTACCAAATGGGTTGAAGCAACATCCTACAAAGCAGTGACCAATAAAGTTGTATCAGATTTTGTCCGCGAACGTATGGTCTGTAGGTTCGGGATGCCAGAATCAATCATCACCAACAATGGTTCTAATCTCAACAGTGAGTTGATGAAAGCAATGTATGAAACATTCAAGATTAAGAACAAGAACTCTACGACTTACATACCGCAGATGAATGGGGCTGTAGAAGCAACCAATAAAAACATCAAGAAGATACTGAGAAAGATGATTGAAAGACACAAGCAGTAGCACGAGAAATTGTCATTTGCCTTATTGGGTTATCGTACCACGGTCTGCACATCAACTGTGGCCACTCCCTACATGCTGGTTTATGGTACAGAGGCGGTCATTCCCGCCGAAGTAGAAAGCCCCTCCTTAAGGGTCATATAGGAAGCAGAGCTAGATGATGTAGAATGGGTAAAAAGTAGTTACGAGCAATTAGCCCTTATAGACGGAAAGAGAATGAATGTAGTTTGCCTCGGTCAGTTATATCATAATAGAATGTCCAAAGCTTTAAACAAAAGAGTTAAACGAAAGAAGTTTACACCAGGACAGCTGGTATTGAAGAAAATATATCCACATCAAGATGAAGCCAAAGGGAAGTTCTCTCCCAATTGGCAGGGTCCGTACATGGTTCATCGGGTTCTAACTGGAGGAGCCCTTATTCTCACAGAAATGGATGGAGAAGTCTGGCCGAAGCCGATCAACTCAGACGCAGTAAAGAGATACTACATTTGATCACATGTTTTTCTTCATGATGTAATTTGAACAACGCCTGACCTGATTCCTGTTTAAGAGGGGATACATAGGCAGTCCTATGGGTTCGGTCACGTTTTAATAAAAATTCCATTTTTCCCCGATATTGGAACTGGGGCAGAATTTTTAGGAGGACCCTCAAAATTCCGAAGTCAATTTATCAGTCACTTCATCAGCGCCGACCCAGTAAACTGGGGCAGAATTTTGAGGAGGACCCTCAAAATTCTGGAATTGATTCACGTTCAATTATTCAGCACAGCCGGCAGCAGCACCAACCCATTAAACTAGGGCAGAATTTTGAGGAGGACCCTAAAAATTTCGGAACAAGTGAGGTTGTCGTGTCTTGAACCACATTGCAGTTGTTGGCTCATCCAAAATAAAATCATTTTTCAAATTTATATTTACATTATGTTTACTAAATCATTCATAAATATCATTCGCATCGCTGTTGTTTAGCAACGCTACCCCCAATGATTTGTGACATCAAGGGCTAGGGGATACGAACTAACCTTTTCCCTCTACAGAACTCACAATTTTTCTTTAAATGCAGGCACCCCAGGTCGCAAATTATTAAATACATTCACGCACTCGTGCTCTTCAGGAGTGAAGAACAATCGCGTATTCGCAAAGTTACTATCTACACCTAACATCCCCAGCAGCCACGATATCATAATCAGCTGCCAGTTAAGAAAATTTCATTACTATTCACTCTTTACATTTTCTGCATTCTTGTATAAGGCTACCTATCTGCCTTTCGAGAATAAGATCTGTCTCCATCTGCATTTTGCATAAGGCTATTTTCTGCCTTCCAAGGTTAAACTCTACCTCCATCCTGCATAAGGCTACTTATCTGCCCTTTCGAGACTAAGCTGTGTCTCCATCTGCATCCTGCATAAGGCTACTTTTCTGCCTTCCGAGGTTAAGCTCTACCTCCATCCAGCATAAGGCTACTTATCTGCCTTTCGAGACTATGCTCTGTCTCCATCTGCATTTTGCATAAGGCTATTTTCTGCCTTCCGAGGTTAAGCTCTACCTCCATCCTGCATCAGGCTACTTATCTGCCTTTCGAGACTAAGCTTTGTCTCCATCTGCATCCTGCATAAGGCTACTTTTCTACCTTCCGAGGTTAAGCTCTACCTCCATCATGCATAAGGCTACTTATCTGCCTTTCGAGACTAAGCTCTGTCTCCATCTGCATTGCATAAGACTATTTTCTACCTTTCGAGGTTAAGCTCTACCTCCATCCTGCATAAGGCTACCTATCTGCCTTCCAAGACTAAGAATTGTCTCCTGCATGGCTAAAATATCGCCACTTGTTATTCTTCAAACGGCTGTAATATCGCCACCTGCAATTTAAATTCTCGCTCTGGCTGAAAGATCGCCATCCTTTGCATTCATTTGGATGAAAGATTGCCACCTTCTCACGGGCTGAAAGATCGCCAACCTATTCAAAGGCGTCATTGTTTTGAGGCACCATCTGCATAGCCCGAGAACGTCATTTCATGGCCTGCGAATCTTTACTTTATGCTCTTCATGGCCCGGGACATCATAGTCTGAGGACGTCATCCTAACCGTCCAAAGGCAGCATTCATGGTCTAAACGGGAACTTGCATCATGTTTAAATTATATGCACAGTATGCACTGCGTCGTTCATTCATAGGTACTCTGGCTGGCAAGCGGCCGTCTCAACGGGAGCGCTCCCGCTCCGGTTTTTCGCAACCTGTTCGACTTCGTAACCTTTCTAAAACTAGACCATCGCGTCCATTTTTTCCTAATCCCCATCATTGGTTCCTGAACTACATATGGCCTGATTCCTGTAAAACCAGGGATATGTAGGCAACTCAGAAACCAGAGCGCGGTCAAAATTCTTTCGCAATCGCCAATTCCAGTCAAAATTGGCCATCTTATCTTTACCCGACAACTCTTTCATCCTGCTCGAGTAAAGAGGGGCAACTGTTGATACCCAATTTTACCCTATGTATTTTTATACCCCAAAAATACTTTCAAATAGCATTCATATGCACATATAAGCATCCCCAAAGGTTTTAGTATTTTTTCCAATTTTTAAAAAAATTTAGAATTAATTTATTATCTATTTTAATAGTATAAAACCTCAATAATTATTCCAAAATTGTCCTTTTTTTGATTCAGTTACTTTCCATCATTATATTTACACCAAATATGATTAAGGTGATTTTTGCATATTTATTCGATATTTTTAAGCTAAATTGTTCAATTATAGCCCATGTTATAATTAACCGCGTTTTATAATTATAAAATTGCTCCAGGTATTTTTAAATTAATGTTTATATGTTATCAATTAGTACTCTTTTTTCAATTTTTTTTTAAAATTATTTTTAACTATTTTAATTAATTAAAAAAGGGAAAAGTGTCTATTCAAAGGCTAGCCTATTTCCATTTCAATTATAACCACATTGAACCCCATTTCAGACCAACCCATATCCCAAATTAACCCGACCCATACCTAATTCATTAACCTAGTCTAGCTTTGATATGATCTGAGCCGTTGATCAAATGAGATCAATGACCCAGATTATCTTTCCTAAATTAAATCTAACGCCCCCCCTTGACCCCTCATTTCTCATAGAGATCGGTCTCTCTCTTGGTCTCTTCGTCTCCTCCTTCTCTCTAGAACCTTCTGGTTCTTCTCCGATCATCTTCATCGCCTCTCCAGCCATCTCCACCCTCACTTCTCTTGACCACCAGTCACCACGGAGCCTTGTCTCGTTGATCTTCTCCAAGTTTTGAGGCTTCAGGGATTTCCACCATGCGAGATGGTCACTGGAAGCCTTGCTCCGCTTATCTCCGGCCTCCTCTCCAATAGTTTTCAGTCTGATGGTACTATGTTCGACATTATTAATGAGTTTCACAACCAGGTTCCTTACCTCACTGATTTATTGCAAAACCCTAATTTTTTGCCTAAATCTCGTAATCTCTATCTTTTTTTAAAAACGATTTTCAGCTTATTCATTGTGTTTTACACTACTCACTACTCGATTTCCTCGATTAATTCATGTTTTTCAACGTTCTTTTCTTCTTTTCAAAACTAGGGTTTCCGAACCCCTTTCAAAATCACTATATCTTCTGCTTCTTTTTTGAGTATTGTGTGCTTATGCATGTATTATGTATTTATGTTTGGATTATGAGTTTGTTTGTGTGGTTTTCTGGTTAATCCGAGTTCCAAGCTTTAAGTTTTACTAGGGTTCCGATCTTCTACTAAACCTGTGATTTTCCTGCTTAGGGTTCTCTGACTCTTACGCCTATTGTATTTTACAAGTCTAACTGTTATTCTACTGATTTTTGTGCATCTCTTTGAATCCCTGATTTGTATGTGTTTTCCTTAGAAGTTCTTACACTTTCTTTGACTAATTTTCAGAGTTAATTTATATTTTTTTAACCATATTTGTGCTCTTGACTATGTTTTCAAATATTCAGTATATGCTTTCCTTACTTGAAGCATTATGTATCTAGCCGTTATTACATACCACGTGCCTTACTACTCTTACTATGGTGTAATCAGTCGTCTAATTGATTCTTTCCTTTATCTGATATAACCTATACTACTATTCAAATCACGACTCCCTGATTAAAATGAATTAGGTCCTGTGATTGATTCCAATGGTATTGTTTCTATAATTATGCAATTGTTACCCTATTCTCTATTGGTTTTCAAAACTATAAATACTCTACCCTCTCTTTAGCATAACAAACAGAATTCGTCATTCTGAACTCTTTCTTATACGTAAACATACCCAATGCTTTCTCTTGTTCCTACATAACCTCTCTTACTTCCCTTATGACTACTGGTTACTCCATTGGTTTAAAACCAGGCTGAACTTATGCTACTTTGCTGTTCTGCTATTCTTTACTCTGCTACTTGCTTTGGTCTGCCTGCTGCTACTCACTTCTTTGCCTACTCTGCTGCTCACCTTTATGCATACTCTCTGCATATTGCTGCTCACTTCCCTGCACATTATTGCTCACCACCCTGCATATTATTGCTCCTTACTGCTCTGCATTACCTTACCTTCAACTGGTATGTCTCCTATTTGATTTATAGCTTCAAAGCAACATGTTTTTATTTGTATTGCACTTTCTATTGTTTCTTGTATGCTTCTAATTATGGTTCTTCTATTTACATTGCAATTAGCATGCCTCTTTTCTAGTTCATTGATATGAATTTCCTTCTCCCAATTCAAAATGTCTACTGATTTTTATTAATGCATGTCTCTCCCGTCCCTTAGTCTAGTACATGACCAGCATATCTTTCAACTATTTTTAACTCAATTTCTTTAAACCCTATCACAATCTCACTATTCCTAGAATTTAGGTTCTACCTCTTTCGTGTAAGCATTGCTTTGTACCCACCGAACTTTGATGCACAAGGCTGGTAATTCCACACTTGCACTTGTTCAAATGTTGATTTGATTGGGTGCCTGGTATTGGCCAAGGGCCCCAATGGGCCATCGGGGAGCTTTGCCGCACCCAAATCTTTGGTAAAAGGCTGTGAAACTCGGAAGAAGTGAGGTTGGAGATTTTGGACCTGGTTGAAGGTCCCTATAGAATAACTTCTTATTTTTTCACTACTGTAATTTAATTATCTTGGTTTGTAATAATTTGTAACGAATGAATGGGGTTTATAGTGAATTGGGGGGACTATGCATGCTTAGTTTAAGGGTTACGGGTAGAAAGCATGCTTGTAGGGCTTTATTTGTTTGTGCAATAGACATCCTGCATAGGACATGCATCTCACACAATTAGAAATCCTGTTTTTGGCTCTTTTACCTTCAGTTTGTTATTATACTCACTTCGTAATCACAATTAGTTAATAACCAACGAACTACTGTTATTAAGATTGCTGCTGCATCCTCACTAGCATTTAGATATCAGGTTTTAGGACCTTTATGTGCATTAGATATCATGTACTTAGGATTTTATCCCATCTGAGTTGCAATCTTTTGAATGGCCACTAGTATTTTTTTTTTAATTTAGCAACATAAGTCTGGTTAACAGTTTCTCTTAAAAACTGGAAGTCAAATATGCATGTTCACTTCCCTTTTGCAATCAGGCAATGTATATGACGCCTAGGCAAGCCTTAGGACCTAATAAATCGATTAATCATGTTTTCACCTATTTTAGACTATCCAGCCTCTTTTAACTGTCCGAACTTGTTTCTCATTTTCGCCTCTCTAAAGTCCGCTTTGTTTTCCTACTAAACTTCTGTCCTATTTTTTTAGATAATCACATAATCTTGCATCTGTTCTGTTATGTTTTCTACTGGGTAACCTCTCCTAGTCAAAATCATTATATTTTTACTTATAGAGTACTGCATCTTTTACACTTCTACTGTATATTTTCAAAGCGTGTCTCAAAGTGTTCTTTACTAATTCCTAAATTGCCATATACTTACCGCCATTTCTTTTACAATTCTGAAATTTCGATCAAATTTTTTCTGCTTTTTGCCAAAACCTATCTTCAATATTCCTGTTTTAGAACTCTCATTTTAGACCTTAAATGTGACTGAGACGTGCTAATTATATGTTATCTATGGAGGGTTTCTTGAGCCTTTTATTTGCTTTTTGATTCCTTTACGTGATGTCCTATTTGTTATGTATGTCGTCTAGTATTTTAACCTTTAAACCTAAGGGTTCAGCGTAGTCCTTGCCTTATAGGAAAAAGTGGTCCTAAATACCCTCTAGGATTTATAGGACGGGACGGGTAATAGCACGCAATAAGCACTCGTGACCAATCCACACGTTTAAATACCTTAACAGTGTGGGAAGGGTAGAATATGGATATGATGACCGGTGCGCTAATATCTCATGCGACCCCTCTTGTGAGGAGTGATTGCTGGGTATTGCGTTGATGTGATCCATATTTTGTATAAACCTAGGACCCACTTTCTTTTCCTTTCATTTTGCAGTGTCTTCTTTAATTCTGTTCCTCAAATTAATTCCTTTTTTTTTTTCTAAAAAATGTCTCTTTCTATCTTCTTTACCCGTTTCAAAACTTGAAACTTATTCGTGATTCTTACGTGCAAATTTTTACTTGTTTTCTCTCACTTCCTTTTTAATTCACAATTAAAGCATGGCCGGGAACCACACTAGTGGATCTTGAGGGGTGCCTAACACCTTCCCCTCGAGATAATCTCAAGCCCTTACCCGAACTCTGGTTTTCTTTCAAAATCGCTTCTTCTCTTTAAAGTGTCCTAACGCACTATAATCATTAGGTGGCGACTCTTCAAATTTCATAACCCGATGTCGTAAATCCGATTTCTTTCTTTTTAAAGAAGGGGGAAAAACGGGGGCGTCGACACGCGCCTTCTTTTCTTTTTTTGCAGCGGTTTCATAGGCGCTGTGCAATGTTCCAGATCTATAGGATTGGATTCAAAAACTGGCAATCCACTCCACTTGTGATGAGCACAAGTGGCAAGCTTTGTCTTAGGGAAAATGGGAAGCAAAACATCACAGTGCATGGTATGCTATTTCTTCCTTTCCCTTCCTTCATTTTGAGAGGCATTTTTCCTTTTTGCGTATTAGTCTTTCTGTTACAAGAATCATAGAGCTTTTCGAGGTAAAGCCGTGCTACTTTGCAGAGGGGGAAGGGTTGCTAGCTTGTGATCTAAAAAATGGTAGCAATAAGCAAGGGATAACTTTGCATGGCGATGGTGCTCAAAGTGAGGCAAACCTGGACTGGGGGCCCGGAGTGGAAGTGTTACTGAGCCAACTGTGCCCATGGTTTCTAACTTTGGAAAGGCGGTTCCTCCTTCTCTGTCATCCTCTTTTTTTCGTCAGAGGTACTTCGAGTGGTGCTCGAAACCTGGGGTCATATGTGCCGAGTGACCGCGCCTCGATCGGGGTCAATTTGTTTTGGAGCTAGGGAAGCCAGGCTAGCAGATGTGTGCTCGACCTTAGAGGAAGCTCAGCGGCTTCACTATGCGGTGAGTTTTGGCACAGCTTTTCCGAGTTTCGTGCCCTCCCTTCCTTATCGTGTTTTCCTTTGCAGGCTTTTGATAAGCTTAAGTCTAAGCTGCTTTGTTGTGAGGCCAGGCTTTGGAATTCTTTGGATGAGGAGAAATTGCTTATGCACTTTTGTAAAGAAAAAGAAAATGAGTTGGCATATTTACAGTATGACGCGAGTCAGAGCTTGAATTATAAGAGCTATTTGAGAGAGCAGGTGGTTTTTGTTCCGATCGAGCATGTGTTCTTTGTTCTAGCTCCTTAAGCTAATGTTTTATTTATTTCAGTTGCAGAAGAAGACCGAGGACCTGGAGCACCTTCAGAGCAAAGTTGGTTGAACCAAGCGCAGGTATGATGAGTTAAAGTCTCAGGGGGACGCTCAGGCTTTGGTAGAGGAGCGTGCTCTGGGCAAAGCCTCTACCCTTGAGGTTCAACTTCGCTTATTTTATGACGATGTTGTAGTTCAAATAGATGTGATTATGATGATTGAGTCCAAGCTATTGAAGGTCAAGGCTGAGATTGTTGATGCCCGGGCTGAAGCCGTAACAAGCCGAACTAAGGCTGACCAGGAGAGGTGATCTATTCAAATGACACTGCAGATGCTCAAGCTGAGTTGAGGAGGATCCTCGACCACGAAAATAGGATCAAAGAGTATGCTCGTTGCAAGTCTCGAAGAAAGGTTCTTGAGGAGATTTATGCTATGGGTTTTGTCCTTTTTTGGAAGAGTTGGCGCGAGCGAGGGCGGACAAGCGTGATACTCGGTTGCTCCTGTTCGACATAGAAGAAAGTGAAGAGGAGACCAAAATGCCGTAGCTCCCAGGGGGCTTCGATTTTACCATCTTTATATATCATTTTTGAACCATGTTTGCAGATAGAGGTTTTGTTTTTTCGTGTGTTTTATAAAAGGAAACCTTGTAGCTTTACTTATTTCATATCTCTTTCTGTCTCGAATTTGGCCAGGTGAAATGGTCTTGGAGTGCATAGGAATCCTTAGATTCGTGATGTGGCCCTGAGGCTTATTAGGCTAGCCCGTAGGCTTTTATGTATTTGGTCGATACGAGCCTTTAGTATAAGCTGGAGTTTGAGCTCTTATGCTTTTGTTTTCAGGCATGTTTTGATTAACTATTTTGGGTTTAGTCTCCGAGTCGGATTTTGAGTCGAGCTCTTTTGACCCTCAAGTTTTGTATTTGTGCGGGCTGGCGACAATGGCTCTTATAACTTAGGTTGAAGCGACCTTTTAGTGTAACATGGTGTTTGAGATATTACACTTTTGCTCTTAAGCTATTTTAGTTAACTATTTTAGGTTCAGTCTCCGAGTCAGGTTTCAACTCAAGATCATTCAACCCTCAAGTTTTTGTATTTTTAGCTGGAGATAGTGGCTCTTACGCTTTGGGTCGGTGCAACTGTTTATGTGGGCTGGCGACAATGGCTCTTACGCCTTGGGTCAATGCGACCTTTTATGTGTACTGGCTATAATGGCTCTTACACCTTGAATCGATGAGACCTTTTGTGTAAGCTTTATTTTTCCCTCGTTAAGGACATTTTGCAATAATTTTTGCCCGACTCTTCGATGGTTCGGGAAGAACCTCGATTAAGAGCCATTTTTTGGCGATGATCGAGTACCTCGGGAGGTTTGGCTCGAAGGCTGAGTTTCTCGAAGCTTATGATTTGGAGCTGACCTGGTCGAAGCTCTTTTGCCTATGTCGATGGTAGCCTGTTGAACCAGTTTTTTTCGAAGTATATTCGAAGTAATTGAAGGCCTGTGATTTTGTAATGACGTTCGGGTGTCCACGGGTCACCTTAGTTTGCCCGGTACAGCCTTATGAGCATAGTCATTTGTGCTTGGTCGAAGCCATTTCTGATCCCGAGGTAGTTTGGGCGTCTATATATAGGGTATGCCTTTTAGGGGTCTTACAAGTACTATATATAGCCTAAACTTTAAGATTGGGTTTATGCCTTTGGCAAGGTCTTACAAAATTTTCATTCCTTTGAGGTCTTACATCTTTTAGATAATTGGTACAACTATGGTTCATACCTTGTTCGAGGCCTTATAGATATTGTCACTTGGTACAAGTGCGGTTCATGCCTTGGTTGAGGTCTTACTGATATTATTGTTGCCTTATTGTTTCCTTATGTAGGTCTTGCGAGACCTAGTCTGCCCGCTCGGGGTCTTATGTCCACAGATTTTTGATAGGTGGCGATTGGCGACAGTCCCCGAGCATATAGAGGATTTCTCAGCTCAACAACCATCACTTGCAAACTTGGTGATGCCTAGTTTGAGGGCTTACAGTTCTGGAGTCTCCAATTCGGAGTTCATGTGGCTATGAGTTTTCGATGCCAGTCCCCTAGTATTTGGGGTATTTTTGGATTTGGAGGCATTTGAGGGCTTATGAGTTTTGGAGTTCCGATCCGGGCTCACATTGTTTTGAGTTGTCCATGTCAGTCCCCGGGTGTTTGGGACGTTTTTGATAAAGGAGCCATTTTAGCAAAATATACTGAGTTTCTTTGAAGCGTGAAACGCTTTGATGAAAAGTATTATTTAATTACTTGGTAAATGTATATACATGCCTTTGCCGTTAGGAGCTTGGTTGTTCTTTGTGGACATGGTTCGTTTGACCATTTTAGTCCAGTATATTATTTTCCTAACGGGACCCTGTTCAGCATGTCTGAGCTTCTCCGAGAAGGTGATCTTCCAGGGGGATGCCCCCTAGTAATCGAGGTTGATTGCAAAATAAGCCTTGAATACTTGTTGAGTTTTCCTTAGGTAGCATATAGGTGTTTCCTCGTTAAAAACCTTGCGGATAAAATCGTTTTTGGGATGTAAACCCGATAGAAGGAAAAAAGTGTAACGCATGCTATTGAAACCTAAGGCCTTCAAGTTGGAGAGTGCTTTGGCCATTTTTATCGAATACATGCACTTAGGTCAGCATAGAATGTAATTGAAAGAGAAAATAGACGGTCATACCTTAGCGTGGAATGCGCCGGCGATGTTTTGACCATTTTTCATGAGGACGTGGTACGGTCCATCGCTTCGTTTGGTTCGGACTCAGCCAAGGGCTTAGCTTACTCTTCATATTTTACTGTTTGATTATCCTTTGGCTCCTTCGAGGGTGGATGCACTGGTGTCGGTGCTACATTGTGTACTACGAACATTTCCCTTACCGTATGCTATTCCCCATAGATTGTTTTAATCCCATCCTTTGTCGGGAATTTCGTCATATGGTGGATGGTGGATTGTACTACTCTTATGCAGTGTATCCATGGTCTCCCGAGCAAGGCGTTGTACCTCATGTCTCCTTCAATGACATGAAATTTGACAATTTGGGTTGTGCCGGCCATGTTGATTGGGAGGGCAATTTCTCCTTTCGTTGTTTCACTCGCCATGTTGAATCTGTTGAGGACTCAAGTGGCGGGCATGATTTGGTCAAACAGTCTAAGATGCTCTATTACCCTCGACCTGGTAATGTTGGTCGAGCGAGTACACATTTTATTTGAAATATATTTACGAGGAAAGAGAATACCAGAGCGTCATTGTGAGGTTGAGACAAGGTCTCAGTGTCCTTTACGCTGAATGTGAGGGCATCCTCGGTTATGTACCCCCGGGTGCGCTTTTCTATGGTAATGGATATTTTTGTACTTCTCATTACGTGTTCCTATGGGGCATCGATCCTTCCTAAGATCATGTGGACAACATGTTATGGCTCATTCGTTTCGTTCTTCTTGGCCACCTCTCTTTCTTGGAACTGATTTTTGGGCCGATTACTTAAGAATTCTCGGAGGTGAACTTTATTGAGTCGTCTAGCTAGTTCTTCTCGGTGCTGGTGGCAATCCTTGATCTTGTGGCCCTGCATGTTGTGGAATTTACACACTAATTTATGATTCCTTTGTGAAGGATCTGATTGTACAGGCCTGGGCCAGTTGGCGTCTCTGATTTTACTAATGATGAAACAATGTCTGTTACATTGACGTTGAAGTTGTATTCTAACAAGCGAAGTGCCTCTGTTGGCCTCGTGTGCCTATAAAATTTGGCTCTATTGACGAGTACCCGAGGATTCTATCCTCTCCATTCTTCGATTGTTGCGGGGTACGTTGCGCCTCGGGACGTTCCTTCTATCTTCGATGTATGGTTGGTACCTTTCCTTGTTCGGTTTTGGATCCAATGCCAGAAGCCTGCTTGAGTATATCGAGTAGTCACGACTGACCAAGTCATGGGCAGGTACTCGACTAGGTTCTACTTCAAGTTCTTCAAAGCCACTGAGCTTCATTCGTTCAAATCTTGCGTGAAGGCCTGTACCACCCAATCTCAGAGACTGGAGGTAGTTCCATCTAAAAGCGAGATACGAACTCTCGCAGCATCTCATTATCTCTCTGCTTAATCTTAAACACGTCGGATTTCCTTGTTACTACTTTGAAGGCACCAGCATGTGCCTTAATGATAGAATCCCCTAACATGGAAAATGAATATATCGAGTTTGGGGCCAGGTTGTGATACCACATCATTGGGCGTTTAGAGAGCATTTCCCTGAACTTTTTAGCAGGACAGACTCAATGTCTTTGGAATGGGTTTCGGGGCCACTTCCTGTGGAAATGGCTTATGCACGAACTTCTTTAAGTCCACACCTTTCAAGATCGGGGACGCTCCTGGAATTTGGTCGACCCTGGAGATATACGTCTTGACCTTCATATCATTGGCTTCTATCAATTTCTCGCTCGATTCGATCCTTCTGGTGAGGTCCTCAAGCGTCTTTACGATGACGGGATTGGCCATCGACCTATTTTCGCTCGATCTCTTCGGTACCTGTTTGGCCAGGAGAGCGTCCCCGGTGCTACTATGCTAGAGTTTTCTGGTGGCTTTGTAGTTGAGCAATAGCCAGCTATTGTGCGTGGAACATTTAAAAAATAACATGAAGTCTAACCTCCCGTTCTTCCCGGGCTGGAGTTTTCTGGCTTCTTGCTGGTCGCCTTGGTGTATGCTCCTGTTAGTGTGGGAGCTTATTTCGACTTGTTGAGTGTCGTGCGATACTTCGTCCACCAGAATTGGTCCTGGTACGTTCTCAAGGTTATTATTTACTGAATTAGATATTCTAACTTGATATCAAAGATCTTTGGACAAGAAAAAGCGTGAAAGATAACTTGCGTTGTGTAATGGAACCAACATAAAAAAATCACTATTATTTTTAGCCCCACGGTGGGTGCCAAACTATTTACTGTGAAAATGGTAATAACAATTAAATTTGATTATGGGACTCTAAAAATATGTGATCTATTTTTATGCCAACTGTTAAACAGCTGATGCTATGTATGTGAGACATAGAAACAAAATAAGAGTTAAGGGTAAGGTGATGATCAAACCGATAGGTTAACGATTGGGGCCTCGAGATTGCCGATTCAGGAGCCTCGAGGTCGATTCTGGGGCTCGACTGTGAGCTATCGAAGGTGATCGAAGTATGACTAACAGTTATGATAAAATCAAAGAAGGCTCTTTATGGCCAATGATAAGCAATATATGATGAACAATAATGAAGATAATAAATGGAAGCAATAATATGATGAGAATATGTAAGAGAGTAGAGAGAATGTTATTTTGTATTTCGTATGGAGAAACTAAAGCGATAGATCCCTACAAAATGACAAGGACTCTCTTTATAAAGGAGGGGAATCCCAGCATAGTACAAAATACATTAATTACATAGATATGGGGATGGGACAGTTGAATGACACCCTGATTTGGGTTCAGAATAGCCCACTAGACTTTGTCAACCTTAGCCGTGTGCCTTGGGAACTCCCCATTTCTAACATAGCTGTGGTCAACATCGTCCTAAGGTCGAGCATCTATGAACCTCAAGGGAGGAAACTTGACCATAACCTTGTAACCTCGAGGCTTCGAGATGATTTTCTGAGGTGTCTCGATGATGAGGAATTGGACCCTCTGATTTCACCGTATACATGGCCCTTGTGGAATGTTAACCCCGTCGATGATCATATGAATGACATGATGCGGTTCTTCCTGCTCATTCTTTCTATTGGAATCTCTTTCTTTGAAGTGATTCTTAGCTCGATCACCGAGGAACTCTCGAAGGTGGCCCTCGTTGAACAATCGAGCTACATCCTCGCTCAGTTGTCTGCAATCTTTGGTCCTATGTCCATGCGTACCATGATATTTACACATCAAGTTTGGGTTCCTTTGAGAAGGCTCGGTCTGTATAGGTGTAGGACACCTGGTGTCTTTGATCCTTGTGATAGCCGATACAATATCCAATACATCGACACTAAAATTATACTTCGACAACTGAGTTGCTTCTATAGGATCGGCATGTTTATCAAAACCACTCTTACTCTTAACTCCTCTAGAATTTTGCCCTCGATTATTTCGAGGAGGATTGCACCACAAACTATTATTTCTTCGATCTGCGATATTTGGCTGATACTGTTCTCTGTTAGACCTTGGTTCCCTATCGCTATCCCTCGAGGCTTTAACTGCCGATCTGTTTGGATGAACTGAACCCGAAGGGGCTCCCAACTGGTCATCCTTGACCCTGATCTTCAATTGATATCGATTTTGCACATCTGCCCAAGTTACACTTGGATACTCGATTTGGTTTTGTTTCAACTATCGTGACTCTATCAAACTCCGCTTGTTCAACCCCTAGGTGAAAACTTGGAATTCCCAATCATTCGTGACCGGTGGTAATTCCATTCGCTCCATTTGAAATCAGGATACGAACTCCTTTCGCATTTCATCACCCCTTTGTCTAATCTTGAAAACATTCGATTTCCTTGTTGTGAACTTTATGGCCCCACCGTGCACCTTCACGAAGGCATTTGCTAACATAGTAAATGAGTCGATGGAATTCGATGGCAAGTTGTGACACCAAATAATTGTACCTTTTGACAAAGTTTCCCCAAAATTTTTCAATAAAACCACTCAATCTCATCATCATTTAAGTCATTTCCTTTAATCCTGCGTGTGTACGAAGTGATGTGTCCATTAGGATCTGTTGTCCAGTTGTATTTAGGTATATCCAGCATACCCAAACTTCTTATGAATGGGTTTCAGAGCCACACTCTGAGGAAATGGCTTTTGTACGACTTTTTTGCTTCCAAACCTTTTAAGATCGGGGGTGCTCCTAGTATTTGATCAACTTGTATGTTTCTACTTTCTTGTCATTATCTTTGATTTTTTCTCTCCCGACTCGATTCTTTTGGCGAGCTCCTCGAGCATCTTCAAATTTTTTGGATCAGTCCCCAATCTATTATCGTTCGAACTTTCTGGCACCGGCTTAGTACGACGAGTGATTTCTGGTTCTACCACAGTCGGAGTTTTATGTTGACTTTGAAGGTGAGCGACAGCAACATGTTGAGCCTGTAGCATCTTGAATATTACCTGGAGGCTAACTACCCCGTCTCCTACACCTGTGCTCCTTGGCCACCAGATCGGCCTTCCCTACATACACTCCCTTCAGGATCTGCGCCTAAATCTGCATTCAAAGCAGTGTGCGAACTGATATCGATCGGACTGACTGGCACTCCCCTGGAAATAACCGATGGCATCAATTTCGTTATCGTTTCCCTCGTGAAATCCAAGACCATCATCATTATGTACGGGTGCATTTTGGGAATTTGACGTGTTTTAACCTGAGAACAAAAATTCTTGACGAACAAGTGTGAAAATAATGTGTGTTATCAGAATCAGTACCAAAATAATCACTATTATCCTTAGCCCTATGGTAGGCACCAAACTATTTACATTAAAATTCGACTAACAATTAAACTTGTATTGTGGTTTTAAAGATATGTGATTTAATCCAATACTAATTGATAAATGAGGAATCAAATGTATAAATTAAGGAATAAAGCAAGTCAAACTTGTGTGCAAGCGAGTCTCGACCTCAAGCTATGGCAGCCTTGAGGTGGGTCAGCGAGAATAATAAATTATAAAGCAATTCAGATGAACAGTAAGAAAGAAAGTGATGTATGCTTATTCTCTTGTCAATGAATCGTGCATTACAAATGATTGGAATCCCCTTTATATAGTAGGAGAATCCTAGAAAAGCTACACTTTTAACTATAGTAGGGAATCCTATTATACATTTTTCTAACTACCAAGTACAAATCCGTTACGAAATTTACGCCGGGATCTTCGGGTCGTTTCGGGAATCTCGCTCTTTCTGTTAACAAACAATAATGGTATTATCTCGAGGTTGGTCATATTCGGCCTTGGCCTTCATCGAGCACTTCGGTCTTCAAGTTCTATACTCTACCATCGAGATCGAACCAGGTTTGTTTTTAGCTTTTTCTCGAAGCGAACCCCCGAGCCTAGAAAAATTGGGCATACCTGATTTGTACCGTATATATATATATATATAAGGTGTATATGTACAATATATAGTTTGTACATGTGCATACTGTCACGCCCCAACCTCGGGAGATGCGACCGGCGCTCGATTGGGTGAACCCAACCAAGCAAGCCTTAGCACACACTTCCTACCCCACTCTTTATTAATAAGATAACCATGTTTCCCTTTTTATTTAGGCAAGGAAGGGTAGTATATTCAACAATGATAACTAATTCCATGTTAGAAGCTTAATCCATAGTTTAAGTTATTTTCTGAAATTTCCATAAGGTTACAATTTATATAAAGTAGGAGTTTTATAATTACAACATCGTTTATGAGCCCCCACAACACCCATACATGACCCACACCCAGGTCTACGAAGCCTCTAAGGATACAAAGGATGAGTACAACAATACCGGCAATAAGGCCCCAGCTATACCTCAAAATAGAAATCCACAACAACAAAAGATATACAATACAACCCTTGAAGGAGGAAGGGGCTCACAAAAACTTTGAGAAAAAGGTAATCTGCTACGTGCGGTCAGCACTTTCTGCAATGGAGCCACCTACATTCATTTAAAAAAATGTATGCCCCCGGCAAAAGGGACGTTATTACCATGGAATAGTACTAGTATGTATAACTAAATACCATTTTACTAGAAAGAACTACAAGCAAGAATCAAAGAAATCAAAAGAGTAAATCAAAGGTTTGAACCGGACACAACATCATCACATATATATAAGCCACATAATCTTGCATAAAATTTCCATAATTCATTTTGGGGCGTTTATTTCAAATACTTATCACTGTTCTCAACACCACCGCAATCTTGAGCGGAGTCCAATCCCGACCAGACCGTCTAGGTCTCCTCATTGGTTTCAATATTTGCACATCACTACCATGTGTGCGGCATGGTGTCCGATCAGCTAGGCCGCCTTACTTAGTTGTTGGTCCTTTCAAATTATCATCTCATTTGAATGTTTATTTCATATATATCATATCCATTCATTGGAACTTAGGGCCACAATTATCACATCCTCTCCATTTTCAATGTCCATCTAGCAATTTGTGATTATAGGCACATACAGAAGCAACTCAAGTGGCAAACATGAGTAGGATTTCACATGGTTAGCATGACAAATCTTCGTTTTAATCTTGGCTTATAGCCCTGGCATGTCAACACATGATTTGCATTCTTCACATATCATTAAATATCAAGGATAGTTTATTACACACGTTAAGGCACATTCTTCATATTGATACATATATATTTGCACACTAATTCATATTAAATGACAACCGGTACATCCACAAGTTCTAGTCTTACCACATTTGTGTAAATGCTAATAGAGCTCAATTTCTAATAAAAAGGGGTTTTAGCCATACATATCTCAATATAGCTTTCCTTAATCCTTAAAAAATTCCGGAACTCTTTGCACTTTGATCTATTGTGTAAGAATTACAAATTGAACCGAGAATTAGAGACGAAACTGAAATTCTAGCTCGATTCGAGTATATCATCAAACACTAATGGTGCATAGTGATCTTAGCCCCTTTTGTGAGGAATTTTTATCATTTTATACCCCAGATTGCCTTCTTTTTAGTTGTCTACCTTCCAATATCCTATGGTGTGATATGAATGCAGAGAATTTCATTGTTATACTCATGAAGTACTCCTCTGCTGACCCCATGTAGCTATATGTAGAAATAAGAGCTAAGGTGATGAACCTTACCTCTTGGGAATGAAAATTTAGGTGTCTTCACTTGATTTTCTTTAATATTTTAGCAAGGCTCAAAGAGAATTTGATGGAAGATACTTTTCCTCTCTAAGACCCTCTCTCTCTCTCTCTATAAGTCTCAGAAGATATGCTTAAAATGAGCTATAATATCGAATATATCGATAGGGGTTGGGTTTAAAAGTTAGAAAAATTGGAGCCTCGAGTCAGGTATGCGATCGCAAATAAAGAGGAAATGCTGCCCGCAGAATGGACCGCAAAAGTGCTCAAAAAATCTGAACATTCTCTTTGGGTTTGCGATAGAAATGCAGTCCGCATACCTGTTATACGATCGCATAATGGACCGCATTTGAACCTCAATTTTAACTAATACACTGATTCACTTTGCGGTAGGAATGTGGTCTGAATACTTGATTTGTGACCGCATTCTGGACCACATAATAGCACTTTTTGGAAAACTTTGATTCGTGATTTTTAAATGCTTAGATCGGTACAAAGGGTCCGAACATCGGTGAGCAAAGAATTTTACACATTCCTAACATATATTCGCAACTTGGCACTACAAGCTAGTAGATTTTGAGTACAAGTTTTCATAGGTCCTTACACATACATGGGGGAGGTTGCGTGTGTATGTGTATATATACTGTGCATATTAAGGCGTGTATGTATATATATGATATATGTGGATTTTACATGTAAGGGGTGTATATATGCCAACCACTTTTGGATCAAGTAAATGCTCCCTCCACTCTTGATTTTTATATTCTA
>MU682944.1:152542-261734 GCA_026770625.1 Nicotiana glauca | reverse complement strand
CCCCCCCCCCCCCAATAGCAAATACCTATTTGGAAAAGTGATAATCTACTTATCTTTAAAAGAAATACTTTTTGAGAGAAATATTTTATATTTGACTAATCAATTTGAAAATCACTTTTGAGCAGTAATTTTTGTTTGACCAAGATTTTTGAAAAGTACTTTTGAATGTTAAATTACGAATAAAATATGAATTTTTTTAGTTAATAGATAATATTATTTAAGTAGATAATAATTTTAAGATATCTATTATGAAAGGCTACAATTATGTTTCTCAATTTTATTTAAGTAAAATATGAAGGAATAAATTGAAAAGTATTTTGTTCTTCCAAGATGATTTAAATATCATAAAAATCATTCAACAATGGAAAAATACAAAGTTTAATCCTAGAACATAGGAACAAATTCCTGTGACACACTTTCTAAGCACGAGTAATATTTTATATAATTAACCTTTCTAAAGTGTGTCTAAGATAAACTACTTTCGCTACATGGCATGCGTTTGTGTAACCAAATAAATAAGAGTGTGAACTCTTAAAATTTTCTTTCTCAATCTTGTTTTTGCACATGTCAAATTTTATTTATTATTTATTTGTTTATTGGTCCCCACAATCCCACACATTTCTTCTCTTCTTCTTCCTCATACCCATTTCTCCAAAAATCGAGATAAAATAAAATGTATCGGAAGTTAAAGTCTCCAACTAACCTTAAATGCTTTTTACAACTAAAAGAGAAGTATCTAAAAAATACTTTATTTTTTCCTTTAAAAATTTAAAATTTAGATCATAGTTACAATAAATAAATCCATAAATGATCAACAGACTAGGAAAATGTACATTACACTTCTCTATGAGTAATATTTCTCTCTTAAAATTTTGGGGACAATGTGTCCTAAAAGCATAAGAACCAAAATAACGAAAACAACAATAATGTAATGACTCGATCGGTCGTATTGAGCATTTGCACTTCGCTTGCTAGTTTGAGGGTATGAGTAGTTCTGTATGATGTATTATGAATAGTGTGAATCGTCAGTTTTAGTTTTCAGATTATTCGGAATCGGTTTGCAAGAACGAATTTTTGTGTGGCACATGAAAAAGGGTTATTGTGAATCCTTCAAAGGATATTAACCCAGTGCGGTACGATCAGAATCGGCTTGAGGCCCGTGGATGGATCTAAATATGAATGTAGGCTCTATATCGGGCCGGATATGTTCACTTCAGCATGGCGCTCCTTAAGGAGGAGTATTCAGATATTGGTCGCTTTTTCATTGTCGACTATTGTGAATGGTTTGATTAAATTTCATATGCGTTGAGGTTATGCGGAGCGATGGTGTTATGTGAGCAAGATGGCTCTCGAGATTCATATCATATATCGCACCTTAGTTGTGCTTTAGTTTTGTAACGTATGGCACTATCTGTCTCCCTAGGGAAGCTATTATGCACTTGGCATTCTTGTGGCCGATATTTAGGTATTTTGTAGTAAAAAGCATTCTGTCTCGGTAAGTATCACCTTATTTAAATTTTATGTGTGGATCGGGTGGCACGCTGCCATGGGTATCATTTTTGGATCAGGTTGCGCGCCGCTGTAGTGTGATGTTGAGTACACTCCCCTATATCTATTCTTGTGTGTTTTTTTCCATTTTCGGAGGAAGGTTCATAACACTTTTTGGTTGTCTAATTAGTTACGAGGGTTGAGTAGTCCTTTACAGAGTTTGTCTTCCTTATGTATCACATTCGAGTTGGTAGCTTGTTGGCACATTGTGGCATCATATGAGACTTTTAGTGGTGTCTGAAGTGGCTTATTGCTTGAGCAGATTGTATAGGGTGAGTTGAGATTATTGGATCTGGGATCAGTGTGATCGTAGTATATAAATCATATTAAAGAGCAAATACCATTATTTGGTTCATAATGTGGCGATGATCTTAGTCATGAGGAGAGATTCAATTATTTTTTGACTGGCCAGTTGGTTATGAATTTGTACACATCTCTTCTGTCATGACAGTATTTCCAGAGTTGAAACAAGACTTATATATGTCATGAGGTGCATTGTGAGCATCGAATTCATTAAATTTTAGCTATCTTTACTAGAAGATGTTATGATTGTCATAAAAGTGTCGACGCCCCTTTTTCTCGTGAAATTGGGTTTACGATATTTGGGAGGACAACACTTTGGGAATTGGATTTTTAGAATTGGAGAGTCGCCACCTAATGATTATAGCGCATTAGGACACTTCAAGAAAGAATTTGAGATGAAAACTAGAGTTTGGGTAAGGGCTAGAAATTATCTCGAGGGGAAGGTGTTAGGCACCCCTCAAGATCCACTAGTGTGGTTCCCAGCCATGCTACAATTGTGACTTTAAATACAAACAAACAAGTAGAAAAGCAAGCATTGCAAATACGAGAATCTTTCACGTAACAGTTACAAATAAGAAAGCACAAAAAGGATTTAAAAAGAGCTGAAATTTAGAAGGAAGCGGTTTGTGATTAAAGAAGAGATACCCAAGTAAAGGGAAGGGGTCAAATAATTGAGGCAAGTAATTTAAAAGAAATGAAACGAAGAGGAAGTCTAAAAATTGGGCAGATTTTGAAAAGCTGAAAGTAACAACTAATAAAGAGGGAGGGGGTCCTAGGTTTATACATCACATGGATCATCCATGATCCACACAACACCAGTACCCAATTGTACGCATAGTGTTACCGTGTGATCATCATCTCCATGTCTACCCTTCCCACCCCGTTAAGGTATTAAAGCGCAAAATGGTATTGTTACTTACTGCATGCTATTACCCATCCCAATCCTATCAGTCCCGGAGGCAAATGGACTACTAATCCTAAAGGGAAAGAGGTTTGGGACTTTCAGACGTTTCGAAGGACAAAACGCTAAGGAGTGAACCAAAATACATAATGCAAAATAGAGGGAAACAGACAAGCAAACATGGGCTAAAATATGGCTCCATAAACCTGCAAAAAGTCATAGAGTTTAGCACGTCTTACACGTACTAATTTGGTCTTAATTAAATAAAGCGACGAGCGGACTGGTTCAACACATATTTTTAGGCGAAAAGTCTACATTAGGCTTACTCGAATGCAGTTGACTAAAACCGATCTGATTGAGCATCTAAGTGTTGGTTAAAGCTAGGCGTGTTATATATTGATTTTAGAAATAAAAAAGGCAAACTAAAGGGTTTACCAATTTTAACAGGGCATTACGAGTTCAACAGTTAATATTATCTTTATTCAGATTCGAAATTTCCTATAGGCATGCTTTCTATACGCTTACTGATTTGGGCACCCTTTTTTTTAGACGTTAACAAAAGGTCCTATGAACATGGTATCTATATGCAGTATTTATTATTGAACCTACAAACTGTTTGCCTAGTGGTATTCATAAATGCAGAATGCAGTAGTTTATAGACCATATTTTATATGAATAATTAGAAGTTGAACTATAGGCAGGATATCTATGCGCGGAGGTGAAAAAATTATGAATGAATCCTATAGGCATAACTTCTAGATATGAGTTTGCAGAAGTTAAAGGTTAACCTATAGCCAAAATGTCTAGTCGTATTTAGAGGAATTAAAAGTTAGCCTATAAGCATGATTTCTAGGTGTATTTCCAGATATTGAAAGTTAACCTATATGCATGATTTCTAGGTGTGAAATTGAAGAAATCATAACAAACTCCTATAGGCAGGATCTCTACCCTTGATGCATAAAAATAAATCCCATCCCCCCTTTTTACTAAGTTCCCCGAGTTTGTACAAGTTATTACAGCCCAAAAGAAATATACTGGAATTAAAAATATAATAGAAATCCTCAGCTACATACGAGCTGCCTAATCCAGACTAGAGGCATAATAATATGAGATTGAGCCACTTCTGAGATCCAGATTTCCAAGCCTTCTCTCATCTAGGGTGTTTCAGATATCCAAGGAATTTCAGGAACCCCAGGCAGTGCATACACCCAAGATGTTAAGCAGAAATTAAGTTGTGCGGTGTGGAAGGGCCAGCCTCTATGTGTCCACGTTCAGAGGGAGCTCCAGGGTCCTAAGACAAGGCTCACACAAGAGGGGCAGAACTTAAGCTCTAAGAATGAGGTGTAAGTGCAAAAGAAGGGATAAGGGCTACCCAGGCAGGCAGGTGGTCATGCCCAACCACAAAATAGACTGGCACACCCCTGACCAAACCTGTTGATCAAGCATTTAGGGAGTAAAGACCTATTGGAGGTCAAGCCATTGCCTGAACAATAATCAGAAATACTGGCAGGCCAAGGCTGTTACTCAGCACACACACACAATAAGGGAATGGGGATGGGGAATTGACAAAGCTTAGGGCCCAAAGGGTCCAGTTTATATCCATGGACAATGATTTCAGATATTGCCGTGTTTCTGAACAATAACTTAAGCATATAAAGGGGATATGAGGGTTTGGGATTCATAAATTATCAAATAAATAACCAACAACTAACAGGATGTACATATAAATGAACATTGAATTACAAGGGACAGGGGGCATATTATAGCATGATAGGAACACATATTAACCGAAGAAACATGAACAGAAAACTGGAGTAATTAATGAAAATAATGTTGTTGTTAATGCTTGAAAATTAACTAGAACATACCAGTAGAGAATCAAAGTGCAGAAGAATAGAGAAAACAAGAGTCCACAGTTCTAGCCTTGGCTTTCAGACGGATAGACAAAGTAACAACACAAGTAGTAGCAAAGAAAGAGAGTTTTTAAGTGCAAGAGAGTATTTTGAACTCAGATTGTTCGTCTGTGTTCGTGTGTTTGAAAGACAAGAGAGTAGGTATTTATAGCTTTGAAAACATGTAGGGAAATAGGGTAATAAGTAAAATTAAAACTCAAACATGGAAACAATCACCATTCACAATCAAATTAACCCAAGTGATTCCAATTAAATTAAGGAAACACTGCTTAACGGGTCAACAGTCCTAATTAAGGAAAGAAAATCAGTTTGGGGCAGATTGAATATTGCCATAAAAAGGGTAGTAAAAGCATGAAGTAAATAATCCAGTCTAAGTACGAAATATACTTATTTTGGGAAAGGATTCAGCAAGGTAAAACATCACAATAAAGGAAGTGAATCAATTAATTTTTAAACGAATGAGTACAAAATTAGGGCACGTAAGAAAATCTTTTGCAATCAGCCACATGATCAAAGGAATCAAGATCAAACAAGAAAGGAACATGATATTGCACTTTACTATATAAATAGCAAAGAGTGAACAAGCATGCCGTGTTAAACGAATTGGCAAAAAGAAGTAACACAAACATACAATGGCAGTAAGGGTAAGCTAGGGCTCAGTAGTAAAAAAATATTCGAAGCATAGCAGTCAAGCAGGTCGAGTAACCACATAGAAACAACAGTGAAGCAAGTAAAGAGATCCAGAAACAAGTAAAGGTCTCATAGTAACAAGTGAGAAAATTAGGGCTTTAACAGTAAACAGTTTTTGCAAGATGGTAAGAACTTGAAATTAAACAAATTAAATGAGGAAGAAAGAACCAGCAATATTTAAACGAACAACTTTCAGAACCCGGATAAACTAAAAAAGGAATTAGGTTTTTTAACATGGATGAAATAGATAGAGGAGAAATCATGAGCAAATCATAGCCAAAATATAAACACGTTAAAGATTCATAGATCATTTGAAAAACTTAAAGGAAAAACACTAACGAATGGTCGTTTTGCATGAAAAGTCAAAGAACTTTGGAGAACACACTTAAATATTCATAGCAAGTATAGATCTAAAAGAAAAATCAATAAAATTCCAAAGATTAGGGTTTCTGAGAACCCAGGAAGGTGAGAGAGGCCTTGGAAATTAACGATCTAACCAGGAACACCGAGGATCTGACTCGAACGGCCATGGCTGGTCGGACAAAAGTCAGGGACGACTGGAGAAAGGTCATAAGTGGAAGTCAGGCAATGATTGGACCAGCTTACTTCGAGATTTGGCCGTGAAACCATGGAAGCAAACACTCAGGAGCCATGGGAGGCCATTATACATCTCCGATGGCCATGGGAGGCCCTGGTTTAGGGCGGAATTGAGAAGCGGCGGCTAGGGTTCATGAGGGATTAGAGAGCATTGAGAGAGAATAGGGGTTTCAAGGGCGGCATTCGGTGAGAAGTGATTAGGGTTAGGGTGGGTTGGTAGAATTAAAAAGGAAAGGATGAAATGTGGTCGTTATCGTTTAGATCAACGGCCTAGATTGAATGGGAGCCGAGCGTATCGGGCAAAAGGATTAGGGGTCGGGTTAATTTGAAATTGGGCAGGGTAATTTTGGGCCTTTGAAATTGATAATTGGCGTTGCCAAATTGGATATAATTGAAATCCAATTGAGGCCAAATCGTAAATAGCCAATTTTCACTTTTATATTTTTATAAAATAGTAATACAGATTTTAAAAACAAATTAAGAGTACTAGGTAAATGAATATTATATAAATATTAATTTAAAAATACTGAGACTAATTTTATAAACATAAAATGCCATAAATTACAAGATAAGCTATAATTGCAACTATATGCAATTTAGCTTTAAAAATACCAAATAAACTTGTAAAATATGCGAAAATTACCTTAATTATATTTTGGTATAAATGTGAAAACAAAATGAATTATTCACCAAAATGATAATTTTGGAAATAATTATTGGATTTTGTTGTATAAAAATAGGTGATAAGTTAGTTTTAAAAATCATTAAAAAATGCCAAAACTCTTGGGTGTACTTATATGTGCACCAATATGCTATTTTGAAAATATTTGGGAATAAAAATACTTAGGAAAAAATTGGGTATCAACAGCTGCCCCTCTTTATCCGGGAATGATGAAAGAGTTGTCGGGTAAAGATATGATGACCAATTTTGACAGGAAGCGGCAATTTCAAAAGAGTTTGATCGAGCCTCGATTTTTGAGTTGCCTACATTTCCCTGGTTTTACAGGAATCAGGCCATATGTAGTTCATGAACCATTGACGGAACATGCTGATGGTGATTTGAAAGATATGGCACGATGTTTAGGGGGCAAGAGGTGTTTGAAACTGGATCGGCGGTGGGAACTGCAGCGGGACTGCTCCTGCTGAGACGGCCATTGCTAGCCGATGTACCTGCAAGTAAGCAATACGGGCGTATATTGTGCATAAACTTAAATATGATGCAAGTTCCCGTTGGACCATGAATGTTGTCCTTGGACAGTTAGAATGACGTCCTCGGACCATGATGTCCTGGGCCATGAAGCGCAAAGTCAAAGGATTCGCAGGCTATGAAATGATGTTCTCGGGCTATGATAATGGTGCCTCTGAACCATGATCCCTTTGAATAATGATGTGCAGGATATACAGTGGGTCCTCTGGCCATGGCATGGTTTTCTCGGGCTATGAAGATGATGCCTCCGAATAATGACGCCCTTCGATAATTTGGCAATATCAGCCCATGAAATGCAAGATTTGGCGGTATTTCAGCCGATATAAAAGTTTAAATGGCGATATTTCAGCCTACAGAGATTTAAATAAAGCAGTGATGTTTCAACTGATGCAAAAAATGTAAAATTGCGATATTTCAGCCGACAGAATTTTAAACAAAGCGGCAATGTTTCAGCCAATGCAAAAGTAAAATGGCAATATTTCAGCCGACAAAAAGCATAAGTATAGTTGATGATGGAGATGAATTGGCGATCTTTCATCTGATGCAGAATTTAAATAATGTTTGGCGATATTTAAGTCGATTGCAAGACGTAAGTAAAAGGTGTCAATATTTAAACCATGCAACAGAGATAAGGTGGCGGTATTTTAGCCATGCAGGTGGAGGTAGAGCTCAACCTTGGAAGGCAGAAAGGTAGCCTTGTGCAGTACAAGAAAATGCAAGTGGAGACAGTGCTTAGTCTCGAAAGGCAGAAAGGTAGCCTTATGCAATACAAAAATGCAGATGGAGACAGCAGTTAGTCTCGAAAGGTAGAACGGTAGCCTTATGCAATGCAGATAATGCAGATGAAGATAGTGCTTAGTCTTGGAAGGCAGAAAGGTAGCCTTATGCAAATAATGCAGATGGAGACAATGCTTAGTCTCGAAAGGCAGAAAGGTAGCCTTATGCAATGCAAAGAATGCAGATGGAGACAACGCTTAGTCTCGGAAAGCAGAAAGGGAGCCTTATGCAATGCAAGAATGCAGATGGAGACAGTGCTTCGAAAGGCAGAACATTAACCTTATGCAATGCAGATAATGAGATGGAGACAGTGCTTAGTCTCGGAAGGCAGAAAGGTAGCCTTATGTAGATAATGCAGATGGAGACAATGCTTAGTCTCGGAAGGCAGAAAGGTAGCCTTATGCAGAAAATACATATAGAGACAATGCTTAGTCTCGGAATGCAGAAAGATAGCCTTATGCAGATAATGCAGACGGAGACAATGCTTAGTATCGAAAGGCAGAAAGGTAGCCTTATGCTATGCAAGAAAATAAAAGGACAGATAGTATTGAGATTATTTAGCTGATTACTGATCACAAATGTCGTGACTGTACGGAGAGCGCTTCCGGATAAGTGATGACTCTGAGGAGTTGCATTCTTGCGAAAGTATGCATGTATAAATATACTTGACGATATCGTAGGTCGAGTGCCTGTGTCCAAAGAAAAATCGTGAGTTTTGTAAGGGGAAAAGGTTAGTTCGTTTTCCCCTGGCTTCCAGCGTTGCGTATCATTGGGGTAGGATTGCTAAATAGCAGCAATTCGAACAATAATTTTGCATGATTTATTAAATATAATGCAAGTAGAAAATAGTTTTCTTTAGATGAACCAACGACTGCGACGTGGTTCAAGACATTACAACCTCTCTTGCTTCGGAATTTTAGGGTCCTCCTCAAAATTCTGCCCCAGTTTACTGGGTTGGCACCTCTGACAACTGCGCTGAATGACTGAAGAATCACTTCGGAATTTTGAGGCTCTTCCTTAAAATTCTGCCCCAGTTTACTAAGATGGCATTCCTGGCGATGAGTGGCTGAAACTAACTTCAGAATTTTGAGGGTCCTCCTCAAAATTCTGCCCCAGTTCCAATAGCAGAGGGGAAATGGAATTTTATTAAATTGTGACTGAACCCATAGGGCTGCCTATGTAGCCCCTCCTAAATGGGAATCAGGTCAGGCTTTTTTCAAATTACATCATATTGGAAATCATAAATGGTTACACAGAGTATCGTTTCACTACATCTGAGTTGATCAGTTCCTTTATCATATATGCGTGTATCTGAAAGTGATGGCATTTGCGAACATACTGGATACAGTCTATTTCCATAGTTATCAAAAAAATACCCTGCTCATAGTATCTTCTTTGCTAAGACAAAATAATTCATGTGCGGCCCGCAGGTCCCTGCGTGCACTTCGTCCAATAGTCTGGATGCTTTTTTTGCTTCGACACACCTTAGTAAACCCAAATCGGGAGTCCTCCTATACAGGATTCCTCCACTGTGAAATAAGTTGTTGGATAACTTCCGAAGTGTACGCTTCTGGGTAGCGTTGGCAAGTTCTGGGTATTATCTCATTGTCAAGTACTCCTTGATGTCATGGAACTATGGTTTTCCGTCTGCTTCTTCCTCAACGTGAGCGGTAGGCTGGCCGATCATAGATCTTTACTGGAATGGGATTAATGAAATTTGTGTCTGGATGTTGTATCAGGGATGACGAGTAGCTAATGCATTAGCGAACTCGTTCTGGACCCTAGGAGACATGTTGAAATTCCGTCTTTGTGAATCTTTTCCTTAACTCCCGTATGTGATGCAAGCAGGGGAGTATCTTGGAGTTCTTGGTTTCCTACTCTTCTCAAACTTGATGTATGAGCAATTTTGAATCCCCGATCACTAAAAACTCCTGAATGTTCATGCCAATGGCCATCTTGTGCCCCATGATGCAAGCTTTGTATTCAGCCATATTATTTGTGCAAGGGAAATTGAGCTTGGGGGATACGAGGTAATGTTGGCCGGTTTCTGATACTACGACTGCTCCTATGCCAACTACTTTGAAATTTGTGGCTCCGTCAAAAAACAACCTCCAACCATCGTTGGATTGTGCAACATCTTCTCCTACAAAGAACACCTCTTCATCAAGAAAATACGTTTTCAGGGGTTCGTATTCTCTGCCAACAGGATTCTCGGCAAGGTGATCTGCTATGGCTTGGCCCTTGATTGCTTTTTGAATCACTTAAACAATGTCTAATTCACTTAGCATGATTTTCCACTTGGCAAGCTTGCCAGTGGGCATGGGCTTCTGGAAGATGTACTTTAGCGGTTCCATCCTTGATATGAGATAAGTAGTGTAGGCACATAAACAATGCCTCAATTTCTGAGCTACCCAAGTCAGAGCACAACAGGTGCGCTCCAATAAAGAATATCGGGCCTCGTACTGGTGAACTTCTTACTGAGATAGTAGATGGCTTGCTCCTTCCTCCTTATTTCATCATGTTGTCCCAGAACGCAACCGAATGCTCCATCCAAAACTGCGAGATAAAGCAATAGAGTCCTCCCTGGCTTGGGCGGAACCAAGACTAGTAGCGTTACTAGTATTTCTTGATTATGTTGAAGGCTTTCTGACAATCGTCCGTCCATTTTGTAGCAGCGTCTTTCTTCAGTATTTTAAAGATGGGTTCACAAATAACCGTGGACTGAGCAATAAACCAGCTGATATAGTTGAGTCTTCCCTAGAAACTCAACACGTCCTTCTTGTTCTTTGGTGGTGGCAACTCTTAAATGGATTTGACTTTTGATGGGTCCAATTCTATTCCTCGACGACTCACAATGAAACCCAGTAATTTTCCAGCAGGAACCCCGAGTGCACACTTGGCGGGATTCAGTTTCAGATTGTACCTTTTTAGTCTGTTGAAGAACTTTCTCAGATCTTCCATATGATCAGTGGCTTTCTTGGATTTGATGATGATGTCGTCCACATATACCTCAATCTCCTTGTGTATCATGTCGTGAAAGATCGTAGTCATGGCTCTCATATAGGTGGCACCAGCATTCTTTAACCCAAATGACATCATTTTGTAACAATACATCCCCCATGGCGTGATGAAAGTCATTTTCTTTGCATCTTCCTCGTCCATCCATATCTGATGGTATCTGGTGAAACAATCAACGAAAGACTGCAACTCATGCTTGGCGCAGTTGTCAATAAGAATGTGTATGTTTGGCAAGGGAAAGTCGTCTTTAAGATTTGCCCAGTTAAGATCTCGGTAGTCGACACATATTCTAACCTTTCCGTCCTTCTTTGGTACTGGCACGATATTGGCTAACCACATTGGATATTCCACCACCCAGAGAACTTTGGCTTTGACCTTCTTAGTAACATCTTCTTTGATTTTCAAACTCATGTCGGGTTTGAATTTTCTAAGCTTTTGTTTTACCGGCGGACAGGTTGGATTTGTTGGCAGTTTATGAGCTACAATGGATGTGCTGAGACAAGTCATATCATCATACGACCAGGTGAATATGTCCTCATATTCCTTTAGAAATTCCGTATATCCTTCCTTTTGTGATGGCGATAGGTGAACACTGATGCGAGTTTCTTTTACATTTTCTTTATCTTCCAAATTAATGACCTTAGTTTCTTCCAAGTTAGACTTAGGTCTATTCTCAAAATTCTCAACTTCTGTGACGACCTCTTCAGGTATCTCATCTTGTTCTGAGTTTATGTCCTTTTGTTGCGTTGTTTCGTTGCAAGTCACAATCATTGGCTCATCATCAAGGTAAGTAATAGTAATGCTCTATAAAAATAGAGAAAATGATAGAGAAAATAATAAGAGTGAGATATATGATAAACTAAAATGCTTTGATTAAATTCATAATTGTTTGAAACATCGGAGCTCTTTTCGAAATTAAAGACAATACGGAAAGAAAATCAACTAGTAAAGTAAGCTAAAAAAATGAGGTGATGGTGCTTTTGTTTAGCCTTGCTACCCCGAAGCCTTCCGGGCCCTGACGGACCTAATTGACCATTTCTGAGGCGGTCTCTTCTGTGCACAGCTTGTATGGAAGGGCCTTCCTCCTAGAAAAGAACACAGCAGTCTATGTCATCATCCTCCAGGAATAGATTCTTCATGGATGCCAACGCTTCCTCTTCCTTTGACCCATATATAGTATCTTCCGGCTGAAGGTTTGCTCCAGGCTAGGTATCGGAAGATCCAAAGGATAGTAGGGACCGCGCCATGGTGGCGACCAACTCTGGAATTCTTCCCAAGTATAACCGTACCCTAAGAAAAATGTAGTACCATGCTTCTTTAGTTTGATGGGCTTAGTGATCCCCTGAAGATTTTTACCAAGTCTCTTTCCAGGCTCGTACCCACACCAGTTTAGGATACTTTCAATCTTGTTGTCCCACTAGTTATCTTTATCTACAGCGTTGACCCTTTCGAAGTGGTGGTATATTTCTCTGCCTATTCTCCTTCTGTCTCCGATCATTGGGATGGTTTGGCGACTATATATGGGTTTTCTACCATCACCATGAATGATCACCTCTTGGTGATTCCATTCAAACTTCACCGCCTGATGCAAGGTCGATGCTATGGCTCCAGCAGCGCGGATCCAGGGCCGTCCTAATAGCAAACTGTAAGATGCCGGGAAGTTTATTACATGGACATCAACGTTGAACCATTTTGACCCCATTTGTAAGCATAGGCTGATTTCTCCAATACTAGATCTCTGGGACCCATCGAAGACCTTGATATTGATAGCCCCATCTTTGATCTCGTGCAGGCTTTTTCCCAAAGTTCTGACAGTTATCAGCGGACATATGTTACGGCTCGATCCTCCATCGATCAGGACTCTAGTGATGAAATAATCTTCGTATTGCATGGTGACGTGCAGTGCCTTGTTGTGGCTCAATCCTTCCGGTGGCAACTCATCTTCGTGGAAGGTTATTTTGTGGCTCTCTATCACTTACCCCACCATATTTGCCATTTCACCTCCGGTTATATTGCTGGGCACATAAGCTTCGGTCAGTTACTTCATTAGGGCATTCTTGTGAGCATCAGAACTCTGTTGAAGAGGTAGGATAGATATCTGTGCTGGTGTTTTGTTCAAATGTTCAGCGATCGAGTACTCCTTAGCCTGTATTTTCCTCCAAAGATTGTCGGGCCCTATTTCAATTGGCCGTCTTGGAGCTTGCTTACTGGACTCGACTAGGTGTTTTGGGGTGTAAACCCTTCCTGTTCTGGTTATTCCTTGTGCGACAATTGTTTCTCCTGTCTTGGTCTTTCCTTTCCTCCTAGCTTCAGCAGTGTAATCCCATGGTATGGCATTTGAGTGGAACGGTGTTATGTCTGACATTGCCACAGGAATAGGCACCCTTGGTGGTAACACAGCAACTTCAAAGGGTGTAGGTTCCTTTGGAACTCCAAATTCAACCTCAATTGGCCCAGGCGCCTTTGCAGAAGGTGGAACTTCAAATTCAAGGGGTATAGACATATTTAATTCATCATCCCTGGAGTGCTGACTCTGCACAACAATTGGGTTAAGTGTAACCGCCAGTTTCTTTGGTTCATCCCCTCAGCAATCAAACTTATCGACCCTTTGGGGTCCCAATCATCTTCGATCTCGATCGTGTGAATGTCTCCGCCTTTGTGGTCAGGCAGAGGGTTGTTACGAACATTAGGAGCAGGCTCTTTTGCCACTACGGCCTTATTGTCAATCAGGGTTTGGATCTTGTCCTTCAATAAGCGGCACTCGTCAAGGGTGTGTCCCTTCATGCCGGAATGATACACACAAGTCTTGTTGAGGTTGACCCACTGGGAGGAATTTTCTGGAGCTTTGGCTGGGATAAGAGTGATGTAACCAGCAGCTTTAAGTCTCTTATATAGCTGGTCAATCGGTTCAGCGATGACTGTGTATTGCCTGGGAGGTTTGTGGTCAAAATTTAGCCTGGATCTTGGGAAATTTTGACGGGTGGGTGGTGATTGGTATTGAGAGGGTTGAGCATTATAAGATTGGTAAACAGGTGTTGATTGAGAGTATCTGGGTGTGGTGGGTTGATATGTGAGAGGTGGAGAGGATTGGTAAACAGGAGGTGGAGAGGAGCGTGTGGGCGCTTAGTAATTCGGGATGGGTTGATATGTATTTGGAGGTGATTGGTAATTTTGATATTTTGGTGGTGATTTGGCTCCCTGTGCGACCATTACAGCACTAACATCCTTCTTTTTGGATGTGCCACCAGTCTGTAAAGCCTTATTGCTGGCCTGCAATGCTTCAAGATTCGTAACCATACCATTCTTAGTGCCCTCTTTTATTCTTTCTCCAAGTTTGATGATATCAGAGAACTTTTGACCCTAGATCAGCATCAACCTCTCGTAATATTAAGGATCCTAAGCCCGTACGAAGAATCTATTCATTTGCTCTTCTTCTAGGGCCGACTTGACCTTTGCAGCTTCTGACCTCCAACGAGTGGCATACTCGCGGAATGTTTCGGTGGGCTTCTTCTTCGAATTCTGTATATAGAATACATCCGGTGCATTTTCTGTATTGAATCGGAATCTGTCCATGAAATCCGATTCCATGCCTACCCAGCTCATCCATTTCTTAGGGTCCTGGCTCATGTACCAAGATAAAGCATCTCCCTTCAGGCTTCTCATGAAGAGCTTCATACGGATCTTCTCATCCCTTCCAATTCCAACCAGATTATCGCAATATGTCCTCAGGTGGACTCTGGGATCTCCTGTTCCATCAAACATTTTTAACTTGGAGGTTTGTACCCCTCTGGAAGTTCAATATCTGGATGAATGCATAAGTCTCCATAATCTAACCATTCAATACCTTTGGTAACTTCCACGCCCTGAACTTGGCTGGTTAATTTCTTGAGTAGTGCCGCTAAGCACCTGATAAGGGAGTCTTTGTCATCAAACTCAAGTGTATTTGAGATTGGTTGGGTGTAGTGGGGTACAATATCCACAAAAATGGGAGTGTTGTGGAGATGGTCATTTGTGGCGTTCAGTGGCTCGGGAATGAGTAGTGGACTGTTTTTGGAAGTGTGGTATGTGTTGCAGTGTTGGGCATAAGTGGGTTGTATCTATGGTTGTGGGATGTTTTGTGGAGGTGCGGCATTCCGGGTGTTGACATCAGTAGCAGTGAGGGAAAATAATAGGTTCGCCAAATTCCGAACCTGATCCAACACTTCTCGAAATTTCAATAGCTTTTGCTCCAATTGAGTAGCAGTTTCCTTAGCAACCGGGGTGCCCTGAGGCATATCAATCTCCTTTCTGGCACTTGGATCTCCCATTCTACCTGTGTTCTTGTTCCGGATAGGACTTGAAGGAGGAGGAGGTGGAGGGCCCTTGGATCTGGTGGAGTATGACGATGGTGTCAGAATGCACGAACTAACCTTTGGGGAGGGGAATAAAAATAAAAGAAAAACAAAAAGGTAACAAGTTAGTACCGGTTATGAGTAAAGAAATATTGCAGTATTTAAACACGTTATGCCAAAAAAATGTGAATCGCGTCCTAATTTTGGTGCCTCGTTGTGCCCGAGGTAGGCCTAGCGACAAATCGTTTTGGAGAACTTATAATGCTAAATGCGTCATTTTATTGATAAAACAAGATGAATTTAAAACGACTCTAAACAATGGAAAGTAAACATGTCACTAGTGGCCATTGGCCTTATTACATCATTAAAGCAAAATAAAAGACTCCTAACTACTTGGTCCCAGAAGGACCTTCCCCAGATTTGGCATCTTTGTCTCCCTCGAACAGCTTCACTAGCTCGCGTAGTCCTAGCAGCAAATAAGCTTGGGCCAGATGTCCGCCTGCATTTCCTTCAGCGTTTTCACAATCTTCAACTCTTATGATGAACTTCCCTTCCAGATCTACTAGACCCCACTCCAAATACCCTTGTCGCTTGTTGGCGCTGACAGCCATGTCTTTCCACTCTTCAATCAGCTTCTTATGGGCTTCTTGTATTTCTCGGTGCTCATTTTCACACTCTCGAATTCTCTTGCGCAGTTGATTATACTTAACCCGTGCTTCAGCGTGCTCGTCGATAATTCTGTGACCTCGAACGAAACCTGGCTGATCCATGCCATTATCTTCTAACCAACCCGAATAGTGCGGCACACAACCGGCGTGAAACCTATCCGATTCGATATTCTTTCCCCAAAACGAGTTTGCAATGCCACAAATGATGAGCTTGGCACCTGTGAGGGCTATCATCATCCTGGAATCAGCCCTAAAGTGGCTCATTTTGTCAACCCTTGGTATGATTTGATTTCTTCCAGCCTGCCTCATGGCTCAGAGAGGAATGTAGGGATAAGTTCCTCTCAGACCAATTAGTATGAGAAATGGTACGTCTCGGGATCGAACAATGAACTCATCCGTGGGGAACCACTCAAACATCCATTGTACCAGGTCTTCTTTTAGATTTTCGAACAATTCTACCCATCCTCTAGCATCCTCTGGTTGAGTGAACATTTTAGGCATATAATTCATACGCCTTGGCTGGTGGAAGGCGATGTGGTCATCTCGATATCTGCGTAGGATCTCTTGTTGGTATTCCCCTTTCTGGAGGTGTTCCATGAGCAATAGCTGAAGTAACAAGTTGCAACCCTCAAAATGACTACCCTGTTGTTGACGGTTGTTCTAGGCACGGTATATCTCGGCGACGAGCATGGGCACTATGTTGAACGTTTCCCCCCCCCAATCCCTTCCATCAAAGTCTTGGTTACCATGGTGAGTCTGTTATGGATCCTAGACTTCTTCATAGGTAACACCATTATTGCCAAAAATCAAACCATAAAAATGAAGACCCTTCTATGGACATGACCCAATGAGGTGATAGCGAACTCGTCTGAATAGGAATGGTATGATTTTCTATGGCCGTACCTTTCGTGTAGATAGTCAAATGGGATGTAAGAGTCTTTCAAACATGTTAAGCCTGGGGTTCTTCTTTAGTCCCATCATCTTAAGGAAGCCCCTTCCTTTGCGATTCTCTAGCATAAGAAAACCCAGATTCTCCCAAGGAATACCAGCTAAACCTCATATTTCTTCAAGCAAAGGAGTCATTTCAAGGTCCCCGAAGCAGAGCACGAATTTGTCACTATTCCAGAACAATGTCCCAGCCTCTATGATTCTATTGTTAGGCTGAATCTCTAGAAGAGAAGGCAAATTCCCTAAGTACCTGCGGACGAGTGTCTGATCACTAGAATGGAGGTCTTTCCACCAATTTAGTAGCTATGGATGAATGTTGGTTACCATGCCAAATCTGGGGACTTCGTGTCTCATTTTTTGTAAAACTAAGCGTTAGGCCCTTACCCCCACCAGACTCGACTATTTAAACTAATAATTAGCATAGCAAGCACTTAAGTTCTCCAAATAAATGCAAAGAATATGGAGGTGTCTGTTTGGGTTTCAAGGAAACCCGAGGGACTTTGGACAAGTCTATCTTAATGAGTCATTATGTGGACAACATAACTGACTCGGCTAGGTTTGACCATGATGCATGTATAGTTTAAACGGAGTGAGGTTTCTATTGAGGTATTAGACAGGTACCCTTGAGTGGACAACTCAAGAGGGAAAGGCACGGAACCTTCGACTGCACCGCTGATCGACAGGTTTTACCGCAAATATGCCTTTGCTAAATTTAGGGGGTGATAGTATTGGAAGCGCGAAACTACTCATTGTAAGCGTTACTATAGTATTTGTTTGCACGAGTGGAATATGATGTCGAAAATGCAGTTTACAAGAATGAAACAAATTGACATGTATTTTCACATTCATACAATAAAGTTTACAATGATTGCTCAAAATTACAACAATATTGACGGGAAAGCGGTAAACGAAAGTAATTAACGAAAAAGAAACAAAAGAAACAAGTCAGTTTCAAATAAAGGCATTAAACAAAAGAAGTAAAAGAAAGCAATAAAGTCACATATAGCATGCAATGGTAAAAGACTAAAGAATCCCCAGCGGAGTCGCCATGCTGTCGATGCCCCCTTTTTCTTGCGAAATCGGGTTTACGACATTTAGGAGGACAACACTATTCCCGTTTTGGAATTGGGTTTTTGGATTTGGAGAGTCGCCACCTAATGATTATAGTGCATTAGGACACTTTAAGAAAGAATTTGAGATGAAAACCAGAGTTTGTGTAAGGGCTAGATATTATCTCGAGGGGAAGGTGTTAGACACCCCTCAAGATCCACTAGTGTGGTTCCCACACATGCTACAATTGTGTCTTTAAATGCAAACAAATAAGTAGACGAGCAAGCATTGCAAATACGAGAATCTTTCACTTAACAGTTACAAATAAGAAAGCACAAAAAGGATTTAAAAAGAGCGGAAATTTGGAAGGAAGCGGTTTGTGATTAAAGAAGAGATACACAAGTAAAGGGAAGGGGTCAAATAATTGAGGCAAGTAATTTAAAAGAAATGAAAAGAAGCGGAAGTTTAAAAATTGGACAGCTTTTGATAACCTGAAAATAACAACTAATAAAGAGGGAGGGGGTCCTAGGTTTATACATCACATGGATCATCCACACAACACCGGTACCCAATTGTACGCATAGTGTTATCGTGTGATCATCATCTCCATGTCTACACTTCCTACCCCGTTAAGGTATTAAAGCACAGAACGGCATCGTTACTTATTACATGCTATTACCCGTCCCAATCCTATCAGTCCCAGAGTCAAATGATCTACTAATCCTAAAGGGAAAGGGGTTCGGGGCTTTCAGAGGTTTCAAAGGACCAAATGCTAAGGCGTCAACCAAAACACATAATGCAAAATAGAGGGAAACAGACAAGAAAACATGGGCTCAAATATGCCTCAATAAATCAACAAAAAGTCATAGAGTTTAGCATGTCTTATAGGTATTGATTTTGTCTTAATTAAATAAAACGATGAGCGGACCGGTTCAACGCATATTTTTAGGCAAAAATTCTACATTAGACTTACTCAAATGCAGTTGACTACAATCGTTCTGATTGAGCATCTAAGTGTTGGTTAAAGCTAGGCGTGTTATATACTGATTTTCGAAATAAAAGAGGCAAACTAAAGGGTTTACCAATTTTAGCAGGGTATTACGAGTTCAACAATTAATATTATCTCTATTCAGATTCGAAATTTCCTATAGGCATGCTTTCTATACACTTACTGATTTGGACACCCTTTTTTTTAGATGATAACAAAAGGTCCTATGAACATGGTATCTATATATAGTCTTTAATATTGAACCTACAAATTATTTGCCTAGTGGTGTTTATAAATGCAGAATGCAGTAGGTTATAGACCATATTTTATATGAATAATTAGAAGTTCACCTATCGGCAGGATATCTATGTGCGGAGGTGCAGAAATTATGAATGAATCCTATAGGCATGGCTTCTAGATTTGAGTTTGCAGAAGTTAAAGGTTAACCTATAGGCAGGAAGTCTAGGCGTATTTGCAGGAATTAAAAGTTAGCCTATAAGCATGATTTCTAGGTGTATTTGCAGAAATTGAAAGTTAACCTATAGGCATGATTTCTAGGTGTGAAATTACAGAAATCATAACAAACTCCTATAGGCAGGATCTCTACCCTTGATGCGTAAAACTAAATCTCATCCCCCATTTTTACTAAGATCCCATAGTTTATACAAGTTAATACAGCCCAAAAGAAATAAATCTAGAATTAAATATACATCTGAAATCCTCAACTACATATGAGCAGCCTAATCCATACTTGAGGCATAATAATATGAGATTGAGCCACTTCTGAGATCCAGATTTCCAAGCCTTCTCTCATCTAGGGTGCTTCAGAGATCCAAGGGATTTCAGGAACCCTAGGCAGTGCATACACCCAAGATGTTAAGTAGAAATTGAGTTGTACGATGTTGACAGCCGTTGCGTGTCTAAGTTCAGAGGGAGCTCCAGGGTCCCAAGGCAAGGCTCACACAAGAGGGGCAGAACATAAGCTCTAACAATGATGTGTAAGTGCAAAAGAAGGGATAAGGGCTACCCAGGCAGGCAGGTGGTCATGCCCAACCACAAAATTGACCGGCACACCCCTGACCAAACATGTTGATCAAGCATTTAAGGAGTAAAGACCTACTGGAGGTCAAGCCATGGCTTGAACAATAATCAGAAATACTGGCAAGCCAAGGCTGTTACTCAGCACACACATAATAAGGGAATGAGGAGGGGGAATTGACAAAGCTTAGGGCCCAAAGGGTTCAGTTTATATCCATGGATAATGATTTCAGACATTGCCATGTTTCTGAACCATAACTTAAGCATATAAAGGGGATATGAGGGTTTGGGATTCATAAAGTATCAAATAAATAACCAACAACTAACAGGATGTACACATAAATTGAACATTGAATTACAAGGGACGGGGGGCATATTACAGCATGCTAGGAACACATATTAATTGAAGAAACATGAATAGAAAACTGGAGTAATTAATGAAAAACATGTTGAAGCTTGAAAATTAACTAGAACATACCAGTAGAGAAGCAAAGTGCAGAAGAATTGAGCAAACAAGAGTCCACAGTTCTAGCCTTGGCTTTCAGCCGGCTAGACAACGCAACAACACAAGTAGTAGCAAAGAAAGAGAGTTTTAAGTGCAAGAGAGTATTTTGAACTCAGATTGTCGTCTTTGTTCGTGTGTTTGAAAGAGAAGAGAGTAGGTATTTATAGCTTTGAAAACGTGTAGGGAAATAGGGTAATAAGTAAACTTAAAACTCAAACATGGAAACAATCACCATTCAAAATGAAATTAACCCAAGTGATTCCCCTTAAATTAAGAAAACACTGCTAAATGGGTCAGCAGTCCTAATTAAGGAAGGAAAATCAGTTTGGGGCAGATTGATTATTGCCATAAAAAGGGTAGTAAAAGCATGAAGTAAATAATCCAATCTAAGTACGAAATATACTTATTTTGGGAAATAATTCAACAAGGTAAAACATCACAATAAAGGAAGTGAATCAATTAATTTTTAAACGAATGAGTAGAAAATTAGGGCTCGTAAGAAAATCTATTGAAATCAGCCACATGATCAAAGGAATCAAGATCAAACAAGAAAGGAACATGATACTGCACTTTATTATATAAATAGCAAGGAGTGAACAAGCATGCAGTGTTAAATGAATTGGCAAAAAGAAGAAACACAAACATACAATGGCAGTAAGGGTAGGCTAGGGCTCAGTAGTAAGAAAATATTCGAAGCACAGTAGTCAAGCAGGTCATGTAATCACATAGAAACAACAGTAAAACAAGTAAAGATAGCCATAAACAAGTAAAGGTCTTATAGTAACAAGTGAGAAAATTAGGGCTTTAACAGTAAACATGTTTTGCAAGATGGTAAGAACTCGAAATTAAACAAATTAAACGAAGAAGAAAGAACCAGCAACATTTAAACAAACAACTTTCAGAACCCGGATAAACTAAAAAGGGAATCAGGGTTTTTAACATGCATGAAAGAGATAGAGGAGAAATCATGAGCAAATCATAGCCAAACCATAAACACGTTAAAGAATCAGAGATCTTTTGAGAAACTTAAAGGAAAAACCCTAACGAAGGGTCATTTTGCAAGAAAAGTCAAAGAACTTTCGAGACCACACTTAAACATTCATGGCAAGTACATATCTAAAAGAAAAATCAATAAAATCCCAAAGATTAGGGTTTCAGAGAACCCAAAAAGGTTAGAGAGGCCTTAGAAATTAACGATCTAACCAGGAACGCCGAGGATCTGACTCGAACGGCCATGGCTAGCCGGAGAAAAGTCAGGGACGACCGGAGAAAGGTCACGAGTGGAAGTGAGGCGATGATTGGACCAGCTTCCTTCAAGATTTAGCTGTGAAACCATGGAAGCAAACACTCAGGAGCCATGGGAGGCCATTATACATCTCCAATAGCCATAGAAGGCCATGGTTTAGGGCAGAATTGAGAGGCGGTGGCTAGGGTTCATGAGGGATTAGAGAGCGTCGAGAGAGAAGAGGGGTTTCAAAGGCGGTGTTTGGTGAGAAGTGATTAGGGTTAGGTTGGGTTAGTAGAATTGAAAAGGAAAGGATGAAATGTGACCGTTGATCGTTTAGATCAACGACCTAGATTGAATGGGAGCAGGGCGTATCGGGCAAATGGGTTAGGCGTCGGGTTAATTTGAAATTGGGTTGGGTAATTTTAGGCCTCTGAAATTGGGTTAATTGGGGTTGCCAAATTGGCTATAATTGAAATGCAATCGAGGCCAAATCGTAAATAGCCAATTTTTCCTTTTATATTTATATAAAATAGTAATACATACTTTAAAAAAAACTAAGAGTACTAGGTAAATGAATATTATATAAATATTAATTTAAAAATACTGGGACTAATTTTATAAACATAAAATGTCATAAATTACAAGATAGGCTATAATTGCAACTATATGCAATTTAGCTTTAAAAATACCAAATGAACTTGTAAAAATATGTGAATATTACCTTAATTATATTTTGGTGCAAATGTGAAAATAAAATAAATTATTCACCAAAATGATAATTTTAAAAATAATTATTGGATTTTGTTGTATAAAAATAGATAATAAATTTGTTTTAAAAATCGTTAAAAAATGCCAAAACTCTTGGGTGTGCTTATTTATGCACCAATATGCTATTTTTGAAATCTTTGGGTATAAAAATACTTAGAAAAAAATTGGGTATCAACAATAAGTTATGCAGTGCACAGTGTGGTTTCAACAAAGGTATGCAATCATGTATTGGTATATCGCATAAAGATTGATACAGTGTTCATATGATAGAAGCAGGCCTAGCAGAGAATTTGGATGTTGGAATTGAGCTCAAAGGTCTATTTGGCTAAGTGTAAGGAAAATATTTTAGATTAGCTCAAGCTAGTGTGCTCAATTGAGTTGTAATAGCACCGGGGTGCACGAGGTGCTAAACAGTGATTTCAGACAACTCCAAAGCAGTTCTTAGCCTGTTCGAGGATGAACATATGTTTAAATGGGAGAGAATATAATGACCCAACCGGTCATTTTTAGCTCTAGCGCATCATTTGACGGTTTGAGGCCATTAGCAGCTTCACTTCAGGTGTTATGACTTATACGTGTAGTCGAAATTAAATTTCAGAAAGTTCGGAGTTGAATTGGAAAGAAAGTTCTCACTTCGAAAGGTTTAAGTTGGCAGGATTGACTAAGATTGGATTTTAGAGTAAACTACCTCGGAATCGGGATTTGAAGGTTCCAATAGGTTCGTATGATAATTTTGGACTGGGCGTATATCATGATAGGGTTTTGGATGACTCGGGAGCATTTCAGCGTCTATTGTGGTAGTTGGCATTTTGGAAGAATTCATAAATTTGGGTTCAAGTGCATTTCAATGTCATTCATGTCCGTTTGGCATTCCAAGTCTGGGAATTTCTCCCTACGGTGATTCTAGTATTGGGAGCGTGTGCGGAAGTGAATTGAGACGTCAGTAGGTCATTTTGGGGTCATTTGGCGAATGTTAGAAATTTGAAGGTTTTTAAGAACTTTGACTGGAAGTGGACTTTTCGTATAGGGGTCGGATTCCGATTTCGGAAACTGGGGTAGGTCCATAATGTCGAATGTGACTTGTTTGCAAAATTTGAGGTGAATCAGACGTGATTGATAGGTTTCAACATCGAATGTAAAAGTTTGAAATTTTAAAGTTCACTAACCTTGAATTGGAGTGTGATTCATGGTTTTAGCATTGTTTGATTTTATGTGAAGGCTCGACTAAGTTCATAAAGTATTTTGGGACATGTCGGTATATTTGGTCAAGATTTCGGGGGCCTCGGGTGGGCCTCAGATGATTAACTGATAAAGTTTGGACTTGGATAAAGGGCATAGATTCAAATTTTGTGAGGAGATGCTGAGACCACAGATGATGTCATCTCGCTGCAAAAGCGAGACAGCTCATGCGGAAGGGAAGGCTCGGAAGTGGAGCGGGCATCCGGGGCATCTCCGCAGAAGCAGATCATGTGCCGCACCTACGGAATCACAGAAGCGATCAAGTAACCGCAGATGGGAGGATCGTTAGGCAGTCAGGTTTCTTTTAAACGGGGATTTGGCCCATTTTTTCCATTCTCTGTTGGTTGGGCGATTTTTGGAGAGCCTCAAGTGGGGGGGGGGGGGGGTTCATCATCTATGTCAAGGTAAGTTGATGCCACCTCTTGTAAGTTAAATGCATGGTTTTATTATGGATTCAAGCATGAAAATTGGTAGAAATTTGGGATTTTGAAGAAAAACCTAGAAATTGGTATTTTTAGATTTTTACCACTAATTTTGGCATGGAATTGAGAATAAAGTATATATTTGTGTTCGTGGAATTATGGGTAAATTTATCTTCGAAAATTTTCGGAATCCGAGCACTTGGGCTCGAGGGTGATTTTCTCAACCTTTCGAGTGGAATTGGAAATTTGTTTAAATCAATATTTTGCGAGTATTTGAGTATATTTTTATGGGTTTGCACCTTTATTGACTAGTCTTGGAGCGTTGGGCATCGGTTTGAATCATCGGAAGGGCTTGGGAGCGTGTTATGAAGCTTCAGAGCGAGGTAAGTCTCCTTTCTAACCTCGTAATAGGGAATTAACCCCATATAACACTATGACTGCCTAACCAGCCATAGCACAACAGTATATGAAGATGCATGACTACCCAACCTGCCGTAGTTCGATGGTAAATGAAGATGCATGACTGCCCAACCGGCCGTAGCTCAGGCATATAACACTATATTATGAATATTAACATATTTTTTTGTTGATAAAACTAACATTTTATTTCATGAAAGAAACTTTCTTTACATATCCAGATTAATGCTGACCATTAATCTCCTATTCACTATTACAAAGTTTAACACATCAACTATAAACTATACTAATGAAAATTATTTAAACTCTCCAATTCATTTTGCCATTTGGTCTTTTTCCTCCCTTGTATGTGCATATGTATAGAAATTTCCTTGCATAGATGATCCGCGTTATATTAGTCTTTGTTGAATCTAATCGAGTTCCTCTCACGCCAAATAGAGTAGACAAACATCGAGAAAACTATTGTAGTCATCACTGCCTTACAATTTTTTCGTTTTTGCCATTCAGCTTATCCAGCTCAGCTCATTCTGCCAGCTTCCTATCTTCCTTGCAATGCCCAGCCATTTCAGTACTCTGTCTCATAGCTTGTTAGTTTTTAGACATCCAAAGTATAAATGATCAAAAGTTTCCATATTGTATGCACAGAACACACATTCTAATAGAACTTGAATTCCAAACTTAATGAGTTTATCCACAGTTGCTATCCTTTGATGAATAGCCAACCATAGATGAAATTTTAATCTAGGATGAATATGTGTATGTAAATGAATGCTTTTCCAAACAACTTTTTCAAATTGAGGCTACATCTTAATATAAGCTTTATGTATTTGGAACTTGCCTTGCTTCACTAAGCTCTCAGATGTAGATACAAGAATGTTATGAACTGGCCTTATCTGTTTCACATCTTCCCTTGCCTCTATGATTTTAATGACCACCCATATTGTTGTTTTGGGTGTGTTTTTTTCTGCAATATCTCTGTTCTTTATACAGTAACTGTGTGCCCATTTGATCCACAATGTATCTTTCTTCATTGCCAATATCCATAGATGTTTACGTAATGCTTCTTTATTCCATATATTAATATTTATGATATTGAAACATCCAGTAGCTCTAGGTTGACATATCTTGTCCCATGCAATCAAAGCTTTCCTTGAGCAATTATTTGAACCAGTCCACAGAAAGCTTCTACATATGGTCATTATCATCTTCATGATCTTCTTTGGAAATAAAAATATTTGAGACCAGTATGTTTGTATTCCAAACAACAAAAATTGGCTGAGCCGAATTCTTCCAGAATATGAGAGCATCCTAGCTGACCAACATCTTACTCTTTCAGTAATCTTTTCCATTAGAGGTAGACATTGGTAGATGTTCAGCTCCCTCGCAGACAACGGAACCCCCAGATACTTAAAGGGTATATAGCCCTTTGTATATCAAGTAAGCTCAATCAATTGCTCCTTTATATGTTGTGCCACACCAGCAATATAAATTGAGCTTTTTTATGCACTTGCCTGCAGCCCGATGCTGCTGAAAACCTATTAAAGGCTTCCTGTAATAAAGTAAATGAAGTTATGTCACCCCTGCTAAACATTAATAGATCGTCAACAAAACATATATGTGTCACTCCCAACTTTTTGCACTTTGGATGGATTTTGAACTCCCTTTGAAAGGATAGATGGTTCATCTCCCATTGTAAGTATTCCATAGCAATCACAAAGAGGTAAGGAGACATTGGATTGCCTTCTCATATCCCTCTCTTAGCTAGAAAATGTTTGGTAAGTCCACCATTCAGAACTAAAGAATAGGACACCGTTGTAAGATATTCCATTATCCATAGAATGAACTTCTGAGGGAAGCCAAGATTAGTATGCATGTATCTAACAAACTGCCAGTTCAATGAGTCATAAGCTTTCCTTAGGTCTACCTTAAGAACACATTTTGGAGACAAGACTTTTCTATTATAGCCATTGAATAATTCATGACTAAATAGGATATTATCAACAATACTCCTCCCTTCTATAAAACCAGAATGTGTTTTCCCAATTATAAGCACAATTACCCTTTTGATTCTTTTAGTCAAGATCTTGGCAATGATTTTGTACACAGTAGTGCAGCAAGCAATAGGTCTATAGTCTTTCACAGTTGTAGGTGCTGGAACTTTAAGGATCAAAGTTAGAGTTGTACAGTTCCATGCTTGCGTCATCTTACCTGTTTGGAAAAGAGAATAACACAACACCATATATATCTTGCCTCACTTCCTTCCAGTGCTTTGTAATGAATTCTATTGGGAAACCATCAACTCTTGGGGCTTTATCATTTGGCATGTCTTTCACTGCTTCATCCACTTCTGTATATGTTATGTCCTGTATTAGTTAATTTTGTTATTGTATTGATACGCATTCTCCTGCTTTGATGAATCTGGTATTAGGACATGGCTTTACTCCAGTAGTTTCTCCCATAAGTTATTTGAAAAAGCTTGTGAATTCTTTTTCTACAGCTTTAGGGTCAATGATCTTAACTCCCAAATCATTTTGCACAGTAGTAATTGTGTTCTTGCTTGCTCTAATCTTCAGCTATGCATAGAAATATTTGGCGTTTAAATCCCCATAATCAATCTAGGTTACTGTAGCCTTCTGCCTTAGTATTCTATCCTCTATGATACTCCATTTCTCTATTTCCTGCAGAGTCTGTTTTTCCTGTTCTATCAACACTTGATTAAAAGGATCAAGTATCAAATTGGCCTGAGTACACTCCAGATTCTGTCTCATCTGAGTCAATATTTGGTCATAACTAGCCATCTCCTTGTTTAGAATCTAGCCTCAGCTTTAGCTTTTGTAACTTCTGTCAGATACAAGTCATATGATCATTTCCCAGCTTCTGCTTCCAAATTCTATCTACCATAGGCTTAAACTCCTTGTGCTCCACTGTTACCATGTACAATTTGAATGGCTAGGGATATATAGTTCTCCTTTTTCCCTATTTGGACCAAGATAGGTGAGTGATCTGGCACTCCAGGTATTAAAAATTTAGCTTCCACATGCCCATAATATTTAGTCCATTTAAATTTGCCAAAAGCCCAATCAATCTTACAGTAAACTCTATCACTTGCACTTTTATTATTACACAAAGTAAAGAAACAACCCTTTGTCCTCAATGGAGTAAGTTGTATGTTATTAATACCCTTCTTGAACTCCGAAACCTAATTCACGGTAACTGGTGTTCCCTATGTATCATATATGGTTCGGACATTATTGAAATCACCACTTATGGGCTAGGGAATTTGAACCTACCCTTTATCTATTGCAAATCATACCATAGACTGCCCTTTCCTGCAGCTTATTCCTAGCATACACTGCAGTAAACATAATTTGATAACCAGTCACTGGATCATTCACTAGATAATGAATGAACTGCTCATGGATTGTAATTATATTAACTATCAAGGTGGTCTTCCATAACACCCACATTCTCCCATTTTCAGCCATTCATTAGTTACAGCAAAAACCCAATCCCTTGCTACCTTATACAAGATATGTTTTGCCTTATTTTCTTTTGCTCCAGTCTCTAGACATCCTAAGATATCTCTTTTATTCTTTTGCAGAAAGATTATCAGTTCCTTCAATTTATAGGGCTTATTCAGACCTCTTATGTTCCAAGTACTTATAATCAGGGTGGTTTTTGTATAGGATCAGAGTTCATCACCCCTCCTTGTACAGAAATTTGCCGACACTCTTCCAGTATTGTGAATTTATTAGAAGTAATAGCCTCGCCATTTAGAGCCTGCTGAACAACTAGAGTATTATGCCTTTCACTACCTTCCTTCCTTTGTATCATCATACTCCTTTGTTCTGATTCATCTGTTGTGTTCTGCTTTCTTTTGTCAATTTTTGCTGGAGGATGTACCTCAATAACCTCTCCAATCCCGTCTTCTTATTCTTGCTGATCCTTTGGCTTCCATTCCTGAATAACTTTCCTTCTTCTGTCTCTATTTATTCTTTTAAGGGCCTTGAATTCAGTACCTTCATGATGTTTGGTTGACTTCTAGCACTCAAAGATATCATGATCACAATGTAAGCATTCACAATAGAATTTTGGCCTCCATTTATACAATATTTCCTGCTATCGAGTACCAGTGGGAGTTACAATCTAAACATTCTCCACTAATGGCTTTGTAATGTCAACTTCCACAAGCACTCTAGCATAGGAGATTTTGTTCAGTTCTGCTATAAATTTATCCGTGTACATTGGTAAACCTACAGCACTAGCCACCTTACTTAATGCATCAGCAGTCCAATACCCAACTGATAGACTAGGAAAATGAATCCACAAAGGAATAGTAGTGATACATTTAGGAAGAAAGTGAAAATCTCTTTCCCAGTTCTGCTAAATAAATGGCTTGTTATGATATGAGTATGGCGCTGTTTGCACGACTGCATCTCTTTCCTCCATTCTTGTGAATCAAAACACATAATATCCATCTTGGTGATATAGAATTTGGGGTTTAGTGACTAAATCCCACAATGATTCTATATAGTTCTCCATAGATTTCTCAAACGGAGTATCAGCAAGTACATACCCTATTAGAGTAGTCGCCCAGTAGTCATTTAGCTCACTTACATCTTCTTCCTCTATTTGAATGACAACCTTACAATCTCTATGACTTGTTGGAACACACTCCAGCCTCATCCCCATCTGAGAGTTACAATTCTGTTGTCTAAGCTCCTTTGCATGCACGACCTTCTCCTTCCCTGCCTCTACTGTTGCTGTGAGATTTGGATCTAGAGATGGATTTGAAGATCCAGCTTCAGAAAATCGCAAATCGTTTTGGACTGGTTAACAATTGATCCTTACATTTCTGAGCTTCCTTCACTGTAACAACATTTGTACTGTTCCATTCATTATTGTTCCCTACCTCGTTCACACTTAGCTCATTTTCCTCTTGAATTGGTTGGAATCTAGTTGGTTGAAAACTTTCAAAAGTTAACGAAGTAAGAGTCTGCATCGCGGAGTTCATCGGTGTTATAGCAGCAGTCACCGGAGCTGCTTATTTGCATCTCCTTGTCATCGATGGCGCAAGCAGGTTAGCCTTCCTTGGCTTATTGTATGCCGAGAGCATTTAGGAGCCCTTACATACTCGGTACATTACTCGTACTAATATTAACATATTTATCGCATGCCTTAAGACGTAGGAATATACTTGGACATGCTTAGATAAAATTTTATAAAGTGTAGACATCCTTAACTATTAGAGAACCACTTATGGAATAACATTACATTTATGTTTCGTTACTTAGAACATTCCAAAAGAAGGATTAGACTTATGTAAACTTCCTACTTGTATCTGTGAACAATCTCCTCAATCTTGTATGCCAAAACTAGTCTTCTTCCACATTGCTTCATTACGAAGAAATTTCCAAATTTCTATCATCCGGAGGAAACCGATGTGGGTATAACATCTATGTTGAGAAGAAGCAAAATATGTATTTTCTCCACACCTGCGAAAACGTTGCTTGTGATGGCTATACATATATAGTTCATGACTTAAGTGTATCCACCAAAAAGTGAATGTAGTAGTTGTAGTTAGTGGATAGTGGGTTCCACCCTCAATTGCCACCACTTTAAAAATTATGACTTGTCCTATAGATGTCACCCTCTAATACATATTAGTCACTTGGTGTTTATGTTACCGTTTTCACGTTAGGAACTGACACATTATGAATCGTTATCTATTCCTTTAAGTAGGTCCTACATGAACATGAGGCTAATCTCTATTTATAATTAGACACACTCCCTCCGGCGCGAGTATTGATAATTAATTCCTTGTCCCTACATTTCTTGAATATGACGAAAACACATGAAGGTAAGGCATGAATAGCGGTAATTACTATCTATCATGCTACAACATTTTTTCCCAATTCCTAAACATATGACACGTAGTTCCCACCTCAAATTACATCATTCTACTATTGTTAATAAGTGTTGTAGAAAATTGGACAAACGTATGGCCTTTTACCAGCTACTATTAATAAATCATGGGTATTTTATAAAATTAGGACATATACTAATACTTCAAAAGTTATATTTTATCAAATTCTAATTTTTCCAACATAATATATAGGGGTGCTTATTTTTGTACTATTGATCCTCAAAGTGGTAAAATATAGCTTTCTTATGAAATGGTAATTTCTATTCTTATAATAAATAAATCTCATTTATAAATTTCCTCTTATCAAGTGTTTAACTAAACTTATCAAAAATCACTATACTACTAATTTTGAATTACATATTTGTCCAACATTTACAAAAAGAAAGTACCATATCAAGGCAATAAATAACATTTTCGAAACTTATCAAATTTACGGGGTCTTATATCTATAACATCATGTACGATCTTAATCCTCGCCAACTTATATGAATTAATACGACTCATCATAACACTAAAGTACGGGATATTACACGACTAGCATTAGAGACCCCTTTCCTCTAGTTGCATACCTAATGACTCACCACCAAAATTTACACCCCATGTATATAAGTGTCATTTTCTGCTCATTCATAGATATGGTCCTCGGAAAATAATAGTCATTCAACAATTCCGAACAATTTACGTACATCCACTACACTTTCCCACTTAATTAATGACACACAAAAATAATTTATTGATCTTATTTTACTTAATTACTAATCACTTTTAACATATTTCATATATCTTACTATCACAGCCATGAGGTACAATACTAGTTCATAAAAAAAAGGTATTATGGATTGGACCGTGTTTTATCCCAAAGTATCAAACTTCGACGAAACTCATTTTCTTTGATTTGTTTACACTCTGACCTTCACGGCACTTACTTATCACTTGTTATAAATAGCATAAACACTTATAACCTCAAAAATAATTTTCTCATTGAACTTATATCAATTATCTTACAACAAATTCAATGTATAAAAGTACAGGATATAACATGCACCCCCTACTAGAGCTCTGAGATCTCAGGGTAGAGGCCAAGGACGGGCATGTAGTGCAGCCAGAGCATCTGCCCGAGTTGCAACAGAGGAGATACTACAAGCTTTAGTTGGGATACAGACACCTGAGAAGCATGTTGACGCCACAACATTTCAAGAGACCCTTGTACAAATCCTGAGTATGTTCAATACCTTAGCTAAGACGGGGTTGATCCCACTTTCAGCAGTCACATCTCAGGCTGGGGGATGAGCAAAGACTCCCGAATCTTGTACCCCAAATCAACGGGTCCAGGTTGATCAGGTCCTAAAAGTTATACCGGTATATCCTGTTGCTCTGGTTCAGTCTGTGGTTAGGGCAGCAACATCTGAAAAAACAACTTAGGCTCGAGAGTTTCAAGAAGTTCTACTCTCCTACTTTTAGTGGTTTTGCTACAAAGAATGCATATGGTTTTCTTGAGGAGTGTCGCCGCATTCTCCGGACTCTAGGCATTATGGAGATGAGTGGGGTTGCTTTTAGTACGTTCCAGCGAAAAGGATCAGCATATTAGTAGTGGCGAGTGTATGAGGTGGGTGGCCCATTCGAGGCAGCTTCACTTACATGGGATCGGACTTCAGAGTTTTTCTTGATAGAGTTTGTTCCTCAGACTCTTTGGGATGCTTGGCGCGAGGAGTTTGAGCAGTTGCTATAGGGTACTATTTCAGTGTCAGTGTATGCTATCCGATCCAGTGATTTGTCCAGGCATGCACCAACCTTGGTTGCTACAGTCAAAGAGTGAGTCCATCAATTCGTCGACCACTCAACCAAAGTATTAGATTTAACATGGCTAGGGAGTTAGAGTGAGACACTCTGTATCACGAGGTGGTAGAGATTGCACAGAGGTTAAAGGGTATGCAAGATCGTGATAGAGATGATAAGTAGGCTAAGAGGTCTCGTGGTATAGGAGGATTTAGTTGTGGTTATGCCGCAACTACAACCCATCATGGTAGAGGCTATGTGAGCCATCTAATTTATTTAGCACTTCCAGCTTCTAGTAGTGCTCCGGATATTTCGAGGTTTCAGGTTGCAGGATTTAGTTGTGTTCATGCCGCAACTACAACCCGTCATGGTAGAGGCTATGTGAGCCATCTAATTCATTTAACACTTCCAGCTTCTAGTAGTGGTCCGGATATTTCGAGGTCTCGGGTTGCACACTTTGCTCAACCGCTTTCTAGTGCACCTCATGCACGGGGTGCTTTCAGCGATTAGTCCAGCTGAGCCGTCCTAAAGTATTCCCAGTCACCATGCCTACACAGATCTTGCTTTCAATGTAGCGATACCCGCACATGGTAAAATACTGCTCTAGACTCTGGAAGGGTGCACCTTCCTAGATTCTCAGGCTTTACGAATTCATTTAAGTCCTAAGACTTCTTAAGTAATGATTGCTGAACTAATTGCCACTACACCCACACAACCAACTAGGGGTTGGGAATGAGCAGATAAACGTCTCCCTAGAGTGGGAGACCATGCTAGGTTCTATGCTCTTTCGAGTAGGACAGAAGCAACTTCTTCATACTCAGTCATTACAGGTATGGTTTCGATTTTCCATAGAGATGCATCAATATTATTTCATTCAGAATCCACTTATTTATATTTTTCATCTTACTTTGCTCTGTATTCTGATGTATCTAATGATTCCTTGAAATCTCCTATTTGTGTGTCCATACTTGGGGAGATTCTATTATTGCAAAACGTGTGTAACGGTCGTGTTTAGTTGTTATTGGTGTTTTTGAGACCAGATTTGATCTGTTATTACTTAGTATGGTAGACTTTGATATTATCTTGGGAATGGACATGTTGACGTCCTATCATGCTATTCTTGATTGTCATGCCAAGAATCTGAAGCTGGCTATGCCAGGTTTACGATGGTTAGAGTGGAGAGGTGCATTAGATTATGTGCCTAGCATGTTTATCTCATTTCTAAAAGCTCAGCGGATGGTTGAGAAGGGATGTAATTATTATCTAGCCTTTGTGCGAGATGCCAGTGTTGATACTCCTACCATCGAGTAAGTTCTGGTAGTGAGGGACTTTCCGGATGTATTTCCAAAAGATCTTCCGGGCATGCCGCCCGTCATGGACATCGATTTTGGTATTGACTTGTTTTCGGGCATTCAGCCTATTTCTATTCCACTATTTCATATGGCCCTTGCAGAGTTGAAGGAAGTAATGCAACAGTTGCAAGAGTTTCTTGATAAGGAATTCAGTCGGCCTAATGTGTCACCGTGGGGTTCTCCGGTCTTGTTTGTAAAGAACAATGACAGTTCTATGCACATGTGTATTGATTATCGTCAGTTGAAGAAGGTTACAGTGATGAGCAGGTATCCTTTGCCACGCATTGATGACCTATTTGATCAGCTATAGGGTGCCAGAGTGTTCTCCAAAATCAATTTGCCGCCAGGTTATCATCAGCTGAAGATTCGGGATCCAAATATTCTGAAGACTGCCTTTAGGACTCGGTATAGTCACTAACAGTTCCTTCTGATGCCATTTGGGCTGACCAATGCCCCAACAACATTTATGCACCTAATGAACAGTGTATTCCAGCCTTATCTTGATTCATTTTTCATTGTGTTTATTAATGACATCTTGGTATACTCCCGCAGTCGGGAAGATCATGAGAAACAATTGAGGATCGTGCTATAGACCTTGAGAGAGAAGACATTATATGCAAAGTTTTAAAAGCCTATCTGGCTTGATTCAGTGGAATTTTTTGGTCATTTGGTGTTAAGTGAGCGGATAAAGGTAGATTCGAAGAAGATTGAGGTAGTAAAGAGTTAGCCCAGACTATCTTCAGCTACTTATATTCGGAGTTTCCTTGGTTTTGCTGGGTATTATCATTTTTTTATAGAGGTCTTCTAATATATTGCTGCACCTATGACTAGATTGACCTCGAATGGTGATCCTTTCAGATGCAGCGAGGAGTGTGAGTCGAGCTTTCAAAAGCTAAAGACTTCTTTGACAATAGACCCAGTGTTGGTGTTACCTATGGGTTCGAGGTCTTATACTTTATATTGTGATGCGTCACATGTTGGCCTTGGCACGGTGTAAATACAAGACGGTAGGGTAATTGCCTACGCATCTCGATAGTTGAAGGCTTATGAGAAGAAATATCCAGTCCACGATTTAGAGTTGGCAGTCATTGTTCGTGCATTGAAGATCTGGTGGCATTATTTATACGATGTTTCTTTCATGGTGTCATGACCCAAAATCTATCGAAGGTTGTGATGGCGCCTAACATCACTGTCAGGCAAGCCAAGAATAGTTGATTAAATTAATTACTCATTTTAGTATTTTTGAAATCATAATGTTCTTCAATTAAATAATAAGAGGTAAAATTTACTGAGTAAGTTAAGATGTTTTCACAACTACAACACCAAACAACCAATAAGTACCTCCAAAATCCTATCTCACAAGTGCATGAGCATCAACTAGGGAGTAAAATAAAATATAGCATATGTCCGAAGTACAAGTTAGACTGGAAAAATAATGGAAATAACTCTAAAGGAGACTCTGTTGGCTGTGGATCGTAACATGGAATGCAGCTGATGTAAGTCCCCGCATCAACCACTACTCCACGCCAACAAGGCCACTAGACAGATATGCACAAAAATGGGCAGCAAGTGTAGTATGAGTACATAATTCAACGTGTACCCAGTAAGTATCTAGCCTAACCCCGGAGGAGTAGTGATGATGGGTCGACATTGATACTTACTAGTGGGCAAATAATATCAGGTGCAGGAATGATAAGTGGATATGCGGCAGAGCAAATAAACGAAATAAACGACTTTAAATATGTGGTACAATCCTCTTTACCTTTAAATTCAAACTCCCCATTATCGATTTCCTCCATAACCGGAGCATATATATATAGATATAGTTGATCTCATCAGATTGGTTGACATAATTCAAATCAGGGGAACTCACAGATATATGGGTTTCTGGCCAAATATTACGCACGATCCCATGAGGAAATTATTATAGGAATGCCAAGCAGTATTGCCCGGTCCAACATAAATATAAATATTGTGCAATGTCGAGGGTCGAACGGCACGAACGATTGATGCATCTATTAAACTGCCAAGGCGAAGGCCCATTCCCATGAGACTGTGGTACATAAATCCTATCGAGGCATTCGGCCCGATCCCATAAGAGGTAAAGTATATAATCCTGCCGAGGCGAACGACCCGGTCGCATTAGAATAAGAAGTTTTTTCGGTTCCCTGATCCCACTCACGAATAAACTTCTGAGATACAATTTCTTTAACAAAAACATTTCAATGAAACACACATATATATATATATATATATATATATATGTTTATATATATATCATGGAATCAGTTCGTAGGAGGAGTACAATTATTCAGTGACTAATCATAAACTCGTGAAGTCTTTACAATAGAGAGTCTCAAAATGTGAAACAGAGGAATTCAATTGGCAAGAGACTCCTAAAATAGTTCAGCCATTTCATGATGTGAGCCTAAGTCTAACCGGATAATAACATGAATGTAGCTACGCACGGGCTCTCGTCGCCTCGCGCGTACGTAGCCCCCACAACAGGTAGCATACATAAATTTACAATACCTAGGGGTAATTACCTCCTCACAAGGTTAGACTTTACACAACTCTGCTCTAAAAGTCGATAAAGCAGCCCTCGGGCCCACATGCCTGGATTCGAAAATATTTTTAAGATAAGCATTACCCATAACATTACGAACTCAAAGATATGATTTATTCTCAATTCCTTGCTAAAAGTCATGGTAAAAATCCAAAAATTTAAATTTCTAGGTTTTTCTTCAAAACCCCAAAATTTAAAAAAATTTCATGAATTTCTACTTTAAAAAAATATAAAAACCAATTATTTAACTTGCAGTAGGTGGGATTAACTTACCTCCAAGGTTGTAGGTGAATATTCCTCTCAAGACCTCCAAAAATCGGCCAAGAATGAAGAAACATCGCACCCCAATTCAAGCTTAATGAACTTTAGAACTTCAAACTTCTACATTCGATGCTGAAACCTATCAAATCACATCTGATTGATCTCAAATTTTTCAAACAAGTCAAATTCGTAATTGTGGACCTACTTCGATTTCCAAAATCGAAATCCGACCCTGATATCAAAAAGTCCACTTTCAGTCACTTCTAAAAAGCCTTCAAATATCTAACTTTCACCAAATGACCCCAAAATAATGTATGGACCTTCGAATCCACTTTCGGATGCGCTCCCAATACTAGAATGTAAGGCCCCAAAAAATTTCGTTAAGTAACCTAGGATCTTGTGGTGCCACGTAGGCTTATTATAATATTTTTATGTGCTATTAACATGGTGTACATCAATTAGATTTGATAAATATGTGTATAAGTCTTATGTTAAGTAATTTGGGGTCCAAGGAAAGGCCTAAGTCTAAGAAAAATTTGAAAAAGTTCATAATAGGCAAAAATTCCAAATGAGCTTGCACTAGTCCATACTTTGAACGAGCATATCTAAATAAGTATAATGTTTTTGTGATGAATAGCTATCAAATGAAAGGCCTTAGATTCTAGTTTCCAACGCTTCAAACCGTTTGTTATTTGGACATTCCTACGCAAGGTTATAATCAAATTACCAAAGGCTGGAAAAATGCGATCCTGTGTTAGATATGCGATCGCAAAAACCATTATGTGGTCCACATACTTGATCTGCTATCGAAAATCTAGCTGCAAACTGGACCAGTGTTGCCCAGTTTTGGGCATCGACTTTTGCGACACGTTTGTGGCCAGCATACCCATTGTGCGATCCATTATGCGACTGTAGACCCGCATTCGAAGGGTTAATCTTTCTATTTTTATAACCCGACCCCATTTCATATATAGTCTTTGGGGGTTCATTTGGGGTCATTTTTCCACTGATTTTAGAGTGAGTTGAGAGCATTTTAGAGAGAGTAGGAGAAACCCAACATTCAATCATCCAACCTTGCATCAACCTTCAAGAATCAAAGAGCCCAATCATAAGTTCTTCATCTAAGAGGTAAGATTCTATACATTAGGCTTTAATTTCGAGTTTGGGGTATAAGATGGGGTATTGAGGTATGATTCTTGGGTATAATACTATTATGTATACATACATGTACAAATTAGGTTTGTAGGAAGATTGCTTAACATAAATAAGTAAAGATTTGATTGGGGAATGAAGGAAAACCTTGAAAAAGAGATTTAAAATCAAGATGCTCAATTAGTATTTGATAAAATGCTCAATGAGTTGAAACCATAAATACCTTCCTAATTTTCGTTCAATTTTGTTATGTCTCAAAGTAGATTGGGATTGCTAGAATTTCCGAAACATTGTAGTAACTTAAGGGAAGCTTAAACAAGGTATGTATAGCTAAAACCCCATGTTTTAGAAATTGAGCTCCATTGATGCTTGTGTAAATGTGGTAAGATTGAACTTTGGATTCTTACTTTGATTGATACTTTACATGAATTTGTGTTGTGACCCTATATTTGTGAAAGATGCATTTCCATATGATCAATGTGTTACACTTGATAACATAAAAAGGGTGCAAGGAATATGAATCATGTATTGAAATGCTAAGACCTCAAATTGAGATATGAGCCGCATATATTGTTCTAACTATGTGAAATCTTACTTATGCTTGCAACTTGAATTGCCTTTGTATGTGACAATGATCACAAATTGCAAGGTGGACATTGAAAATGGAAAAGATGTGATAATTGTGGCCCCAAGTGCCAATGAATTGATACGATATATGTGAAATAAAGATTCAAATGAGATAATTGATGAGAAAGAAACCACGCCTAGGTAACACGGCCTAGCCGATCGGGCCATGATCGGACACCATGTCGCACACATGGTGGTAATGTGCTAATATTGAACTCCAGAGAAGGGAAATGAAATGGTGATTGAGATATATGTCTCAAATGAGAAAACCTAGCCGATCGGGTCATGATCGGACTCCGCTCAATATAGCGGTGGTATTGAGAACACTGATGAACATATGAATGAAATGCCCCAAACTAAAAGTATGGAAAAGGATGTGAAAATGGCATGATTCTTTTATTTAATAATGTTGTGATCATTTAAAGTGTTTGAGTAGTACTTTTTATTTCATTATTATTGTATGAAAGTTCTTTCTAACTAGATGGTGTTTAGTTATACATACTAGTGCTATTCGATGGCACTAACGTCCCTTTTGTCGGGGGAGCTACGTCCTTAAATAGATATAGGTATTTCTATAGCAGGCACTGTTAGTCGCAGCTAGTGCCGCATCATCCTTTCAGCTGACTTAGTGAGCCCCACTTCGTTTCGGGGTCCTGTTTCATTTGTTTATCATGTACTTTGTATTTGAGGTATAGCCGGAGCCTTGTTACCGGTATTTCTATATTATATTACTCTTCAGTTATGTTTAGAGGCTCTATAGACAGGTTGTGGGTAGGGTCGGGTATTGTAATTAAAGTAGAAATATTGATGTTTGGAAAAGATTTATAAAACTTATAATATTTTGATATTTATTATTTCAGCTGCTAATGGAAATGAAATGGAAGTTGTTAATAAAACACTTACTAAGTATGATTAATGGAGTTCATCTCCTATTTATTCATGAATTAGTTTGGGTAGAATGAAACCTAACAGGCTGGCTCAATCGGGTATACTCGGTTGAGCGCCGGTCACGCTCCTTGGATTTTGGGGTGTGACAAATTTGGTATCAGATCCTAAGGTTTTAAAGTGTCCTAGGATGTCTCGGAGCAGTGTCTACTAGAGTCCTTCTTATCAGTGTGTAGTCGACCATATCTATAAGTTGGAGGCTATTCAGACATTTAGGAATTCCACCCTTGTTTAATACTCCAAGATCGTGCAGTAGAGCTCAGGATAGGGAGCTGATTTCCATTCTATTTCTAAATCTTAAGATGCGTAATTCATGATTTTGGAAGCAGTAAGGAGGAAATGCCCTACGATTGAATGTGAGGGATATTGCCAAAGTGTTTGTTAGGAGAATGTGTGGAGTCATAAAGGGATTGGTAGAACTTTTTGCTAAGGGGAGTACCCTTGTTTCTATTAATATCTCTGCACCACCAGATCATATAGTATATCAGTATGTTACATACATGCGTTAGGGATATGGAGTCGAGGAGTATTGATTAAGCTATAGCCCAACCAACCTAAAGTCATTAAGTGAGTCAAATCAAAATTTCTAATCATTGTATATGTACATCCCTATTGAAGAATTCTCATAAGCATGGTCTTGATAAGATGTGAGTCAAAAAGACTTGTGTGTACCTACTCTTTGAAGGAGTCGTATTGTTCGTGAATCCACTCTATTACAAATTCTCTTATTTACATCCTCTTTTGGATTCAAGTTCTATAGATACATCCTTGAATGGAGTTATAACTCTAGGACTAATACTTCCCACTTTCTTTTCCTAAATTCTTAACGAGAGACTATACCTGATGAATTTCTTACAGAATATTTTATTGAAATGGGAAACATCTGCCCACTTGTGCCTATGCACGCACCGTTGTAAATTTTACCTATGTGGTGTCGAGTTCCATGTAGAGCATCTCAGTGTTGTGATCCTTCTCGAGTCACACTTTTACTCAGTTGTGTATATGGCTTATATGGTTTGAACAGTCAATCTACTCTCTTGCAAATATCATCATGAAAGCTTCTCACTGCCTAGTAACATAAGAGCATACCTTAACACCTATCACATGAGTCCATGTCAATCGAAATTGTCACCGTGTTCATAAAGTCTCTTTGAAAATTGGGATCCTCACATCCCCGTCATAGGAAGATATTCTCTCGCCATAACTTTCATGTCCACTTGGGACATCCCGCAGTAGGTAGCTCACTTTATCCTAGTACTATGGTTGCTCGTGGCATGGTCGTATATTGCAGTTGGGAGTTAATATAGAAGAAGCATGTCAAGCTCATAACAAATGTTTATTTTCTCTTTACACCTCCATAACATGTGTTAATTGTGTTCTTTAGTTAGTGAATTCATTATGCTAGTTTACCCACACTTGTTCGATAACCATGAGAGAACACATCCTTCTATGAATCATTGTAACACTTCCTTTCTTGTAAGGACCCCTACTAGGCTCTCTATCAAGACCAAGCACACCTTTGGGGGTTATTATAGCACAACGCGTGTTTCTCATATTCTTCTATATTTTATTAGCATTTGGGTAGTTCTCAAGTTAAAATCCATGAAGAACTCATTATGAACATCTGCAAACCCTCTATGATTATTCTATACTATCTCATTGGGTTCTCATATCACTTCAAGTTCATCAAGGGTTGATAGCATGCCGCAATTACTGAAATTGAATGATCTCTTTCCGATAATGGATTATCTACACATGCTAGTCCAATGATTTGCTTATCAGTTTAACTCTCGCCTTTAGGTTTTGGGTTGACCAAGGAGAAATACACCTAGTAACATATTCATATGTCAACGCCTTTCTCTCTGTCAAGTCTTATAGCATCTCCCAATGTGGTTTACAATGGTTGGTTGTGTAGAAGTGTGTTGTAGTGATTCATTATGATGTAGAGTTTCTAAACACAATTGGATTTTAGAATTCTAGAGCTACACATCACATGACTTCATACAGAGATTTTCTTTAAAGAAAATGTAGCTTCTTGTAAGCACTTTATATTACCACCATTCCTAATGGTTAAAAGGTAAGTAAAGGTTACTTCCCTAAGGCTCTCTCACTTTCTTTTCATTTGTCTTGAATCATGTGTTGTTTACCCGTAATCTTCAATGTGATATTCTCTCAATGTCTCAGCTAGTTATCCAACAATACGATTCGATTAAATTCACCTCATTTTATGTACCAAAAGGACCTAAAAAGGACACTGAAAATAGGTAAATCCCCCTTTACTATAGACCTCTAATGTCTTCGACTTAGTTTAAGCTTGTTGGTTCCAAATGGTGCTCATTAGTTTTGCTACCCTACTATCTATTTCATCTGATAACTCTCATTGTAAATATCATTTACATTTTATGGCATCAAAGAGGAAGTCTTGTAGCATTAAGGAAGGGGACATATTCCTTTTGTTAGAATAAATAAATATTGCTCGTATTCCTTATAGATGTTCTTCTAACAATAATTTACCTTCTCTGCTTGTCTCTATGACTAGATAACCCATGTTACTTTTCCTCGATAAATGCATTAAGACGCCTCATTCTTTCAAACTTATCCATATTGGCACTTTGAGGCCTTATTTTATACCAACTCGTAATGGTTTTAAGTACTTTCTTGCCAATATTATCGAGTTTCTAGGGCTACGTAGGCTTGCCTCGTGGGTTCCAAAAGTAATTATTTCCCCTAACTTCAAGCTTATATTGCTATGGTTTCAAACCAAAGTGCGTCCCCTTTTCAAAACTTTTAAATGGGTCGGATTGGATGGGTTACGTGGCCTTCTTCTCACTCGGCTTCTAGAATAATTGACTATATTATTGTCATGTGAGGGGAGTTTTGCTACCCTTGGTATTCCACCTCCTTGGGCGGATATGAGTGTCATTTGTCTTTCTCTTCGGAGCATCATGTTAACCATTAGAATGCCTCTAACCAATACATGATTTCATCCCAACATTTAGATGTCCTAGCTATATGGTTTTACTCGTGAAAGGGTTGTTGACGCCCTCTTTTCCCTCCCTCCAAAGAGCGAGAAATCGGGTTTACGACATTTAGAAACACAACTCTATTCCTGCTTGGGAATTGGGTTTTGGATTTGGAGAGTCGTCACCTAATGATTATAGTGCATTAGGACACTTTAAGAAAGAAATTAAAATGAAAAAACCAGAGTTCGGGTAAGGGCTAGAAATTATCTCTAGGGGAAGGTGTTAGGCACCCCTCAAGATACACTAGTGTAGTTCCCGGCCATGCTACAATTGTGACTTAAAATACAAATAACAAGTAGACAAGCAAGCATTGCAAATATGAGGAAACTTTCACATAATGGTTGCAAATAAAAAAAGGTACAAAAGGTTTAAAGAGTGCTGAAACTTAGGAGAAAGTAGTTTTATAATTAAAGAAAAGATACACGAGTAAAGGGGAAGGGGTCAAATAATTGATGCAAGTGACTTAAAAGAAGTGAAAGAGGCAGAAGTTTAGGAGGAAACAATACTAAAATTCAGACAATTGAAAGAAAGATTTTTCATGATAGGTGCAAAGAGTAAAAGAAGAGGTTAAAGAAACTGAAAACTGGATAGCTTTTAAAATACTGGAAAAAGTAAAATAATAAAGAGGGAGGGGGTCTTAGGTTTATAAATCACATGGATCATCCATACAACACCGGTACCCAGTTGTACGCATAGTGTTATCGTGTGATCATCATCTCCATGTCTACCCTTTCCCACCCCGTTAAGATACTTAAAGCGCGGAATAGTATCGTTACTTATTGCATGCTATTACCCGTTTCAATCCTACCAGTCCCCGAGGCAAATAGACTACTAATCCTAAAGGGAAAAGGGTTCGGGGCTTTCAAAGGTTTCAATGGACAAAATGCTAAGGCGTCAACCAAAACACATGATGCAAAATATAGGGAAGCAAACAAGCAAACATGGGCTCAAATATGCCTCCATAAACCTGCAAAAATCATAGAGTTTAGAATGTCTTACACGTACTGATTTGGTCTTAATTAAATAAAGCGACGAGCGAACTGGTTCAACGCTTATTTTTAGGCGAAAAGTCTACATTAGGCTCGCTCGAATGCAGTTGACTAAAACCGATCTGATTGATCAATTAATCCTTTTGTCTAAGTGTTTGTTAGAACTAGGCATGATATATACTGATTTTAGAAAGAACGCAAACTAATTATAGAAAAAGGTTACCAGTTTTAACAGAACAATACGAGTTCAGCAGTTGATGTAGCTTTTATTCAGATTCGAGATTTCCTATAGGCATGCTTTATATATGTTTACTGATTTTAACACCTTTTCAGACGTTAACAGAAGTCCTATGAACATGGCATCTGTATGCAGTTTTTTATTATTAACCTACAAATTGTTTGCCTGATGACGCTTATATGTGTAGAGATGCGGGAGTCAATAGACAATATTTCTATATGTGAATTTGCAGAACAATTAGACGTCAATCATATAGGTAGGATATCTATGTGTGGAGATGAAAAAAAATTAGAAGTTAATCCTATAGGCAGGATATCTATGTGTGGAGTTGCAGGAATCAGAAGTGAATCCTATAGGCATGATATCTATATGCTTTATTGTAGAAATTAAGAAGTTAAACCTATAGGCATGATTTCTATGCGTGGAGTTGCACAAGTCAGAAGTTAACCCTATAGGGATGATCTCTATGTGTGAATTTGCAGAAATCATAGATAAATCCCTATAGGCATGATCTCTACCCTTAGTGCATATAAATAAACCCGCCTCCCCTTTTTACTAAATCCCCGAGTTTATACAAGTTATTACAGCCCCAAAATAAATAAAACTGGAATTTAAAAAATACATCAAGAATCCTCAGCTACATCCGAGCAGCCTAATTCAGACTTAATGCCTAATAGTATGAGATTGAGCCAACTCCGAGATCCAGATTTCCAAGCCTTCTCTCATCTGGGGTGTTTTAGAGATCCCAGGGATTTCAAGAATCCCAAGCAGTGAATACACCAAAGATGTTAATCAAAAATTATTGTGCAGTGTGGAAGGGCCAGCCCTTATGTGTCCAAGTTCAGAGGAAGCTCAGAGGTCCAAAGGCAAAGCTCACAGAAGAGGGGCAGAACCTATGTTCTGAGAGCGAAGTGCAAGTGCAATGAAAAGGGGGTAGGGATGGGAAATTGACAAAGCTTAGGGCCCAAAGGGTCCAGTTCATATCCATGGACAATAACTTCAAATATTGCCATGTTTCTGAACCATAACTTAAAGCACAAAAAGGGATACAGGGGTATGGGATTCATAACAAATGACTGATAGAGTGCACACACATAGACAAATATTAATTTACAAGGGAAAGAGAATATAGTACAACATGCTAGTGTCATATCTGGATTGCAGAAACATGAGTGGAAGTAGACAGGAATGACAAACTGGAGCAATAAAAGAAAAAATGTTATTGTTGAGGCTTGTAAATTAACTAGGACATACCAGTAGAGAAGCAAAGTGCAGAAAAGGTGAAGCAAACAAGAGTCCACAGTCTAGCCTTGGCTTTCAACCGGCTAGACAAAGCAACAGCACAAGTAGCAGTAAAGAAAGAGAGAGTTTTAAGAGTAAGAGTGTATTTTTTTTTAACTACAGTTGTTCGTGTGTAAAGAAAAGAGAATAAGGTATTTATAGTTTTGAAAACGAGTGAAGAATAAGTTAATAAGTAAAGTTTTAACACAAACATGGAAACAATCACAAGTCGGAATCAATTAACACAAGACTTCCCTTTAATCAAGGGATTATCGTTCAAACGGATACTAAAAGGGTCAAGATGAGGAAAGAAAATCAGTTTGTAAGTAGAATGGTTGTTGCCGTAAAAGGAGCAGTAAAATCATACAATGGGTGTTTAAGTCCAAATACAGGATTGTACTTGTTTTTGGAAAGGGTTTAGTAAGGCCAAACAAGGAAAGCGAATTAATAAACCCTTGATAGAAGAGTAAAAATCAGAATTTCACGAAAGGAAAATTTTTGAAATCAATTACGAGTTTGAAACAAAAATCAATCACAAAAGAAACTCAGTATATAAATGAATGCACAAGCAATAGACACACGAAGCCAAGATATGGCAAAAGAATCAAAAGAAAACATTTGAAGCATGATAGTCAGGTTCAGAAGCATGCAAAGAGTTGAGTGAAAACCATACGAGTTGTACAAACAATTTCAAAGAAATCGAATAGTCCCCAAAGAAACTAGGGTTTTCGAAAATCAATCGAGTTTAGAGGAGATAAGCAGATAAACAAATAAACATATTCAAAATCTCGGATAAGCCCCCAAAATTAGGGCTTTCACTATGCTAACTTAGGTATAGAAGAAAGGTAAATCAAGCGAATATTAACAAATAGAAACTCAAACAAAATAACAAAAATAGGGTTTTTAACATGCTAACTCAGATAAAAAATTAGGTAAATCAAAAGAATATTACCAAAGAGACTAAGAAACTTAAACAAAATCTAAAAATTAGGGTTTTCAACATGCTAACTCAGATAGAAAACAATATAAACAAAACACAGTAAAACATGTTGAAAATCGAAGAAAAGATTTGAAATAACTTGACATGAAACCCTAGTTGAAGAATAAAGAGTTTGTGAAAGAAAAAATTAAAGAAACTTCTAGAAAAATGCATAGAAGGTTCGCACACACATAGATCCGGAGCAGATCTAAAAATAAATCGAAGGAAGATTAGGGTTTCGTAAGAAACCCAGGTGATGAGAAAGGCTTTGGAAACCATCGATCTGAGCAGGAAAGTCGAAGGTCAAACTCGAATAGCCATGACTGGCCGGACAAACGTTGAAGACGACTGGAGAACAGTCATCGAGCCAAGGCTTGGTAGAAACCCTTCAAGACCTGGTCATAGGACCTTATAAATTAACACGCAGAAGCCATGAGAGGCTAGTATATGCCTCCGATGAGCCTGAGAAGCCATAGAGTAGGGTTTCAGTGAGAGGCGGCGGCTAGGGTTTGAGGTGAGTTGAGAGAGAGTTGAGAGAGGAAGGGATTCAGAGTCGGAGGTCGAGGAAAATGAGATATGGTTTAGGGGTTGTTTGAATTAAAAAATAAAGGGAAGAGGGGTGTCGTTGATCTAAAAAGATCAAAGGCTAGGATTGAGCGGGTTAAATGGGGATCGGGTTGGGTATGACAGGAAAGGGGTATGGATCGGGTTGCAAGTGGCAATTGGGTTGGGTATTTTGGGCTCAATTTGGGGTTAATTGGGGATTAAATTGATGCTATATTTGCAATTGAAATGGCTATGTGTTAAATAGCCTATTTTTCCCCTTTAATTTATATAAAAATAGTTAAAAATTATTTTAAACAAATTAAAAGCACTGAACTAATTAATAATATATAAAAATTAATCTAAAAATATTAGGAATAATTTTATAATTGTAAAATGTCATTAATCGTAATATAGGCTATAATTGCAATTGTATGCAATTTAGCTTTAAAAATACCAAATAAATTCGTAAAAATATGCAAAAATTACCTTAATTATATTTTGGTTTAAATGTGAGAATTAAATGAGTTGTTCACCAAAAATGATAATTTTGGGAATAATTATTGTATTTTGTTATATTAAAAAAGGCAATAAATTGGTTTAAAAATCATGCCAAAACTCTTGGGTGTGCTTATATATGCACAAATATGCTATTTTGGAAGTATTTTGGGTATAAAAATACTTAGGGGAAAAATTGGGTATCAACAGCTGCCCCTTTTTACCCGGAAGGATGAAAGAGTTGTCGGGTAAAGATATGATGGCCAATTTTGACCGGAAGCGGCGATTTGAAAAGAATTTGACTGAGCTCTGGTTTTTGAGCTGCCTACATATCCTTGCTTTTACAGGAATCAGGCTGTATGGAGTTCATGAACCATTGACGGAACATGCCGATGGAGATTCGAAAGAAACGTATACGATGTTTAGGTGGCAAGAGGTATTTTAAAACTTGATCGACTGCGGGGACTGGAGCGGGATCGCTCCTGCTGAGACGGCCATTGCTAGCCGGTGTACCTGTAAGGGAGTAATACGGGCGTATATCGTGCATAAACTTAAACGTGATGCAAGTTTTTGTTGGGCCATGAATGTTGTCTTTGGACGATTAGGATAACGTCCTCGGACCATGATGTCCTGGGCCATGAAGTGAAAAATTAAAGGATTCACAAGCTATGAAATGATGTTCTCGGGCTATGACAATGGTGCCTCCGAACCATGATGCCTTTGAATAATGCTGTGCCGGATATAAAGTGGGGTCCTCGGCCCACGACATGGTGTTATCGGGCTATGAAGATGGTGCCTCCGAACAATGACGCCCTCGGATAGTTTGGCGGTATTTCAGCCCATGAGATGCAAGATTTGGCAGTATTTCAGCCGATGCAAAAACGTAAATGGCAATATTTCAGCCGACAGAACTTTAAATAAAGCGGCGATGTTTCAGCCAATGGAAAAGTGAAATAGCAATATTTCAACCGACATGACTTTAAATAAAGCGGCGATGTTTCAGCCAATGCAAAAGTAAAATGGCGATATTTCAGCCGACAGAACTTTAAATAAAGCGTCGATATTTTAAATGATATAGAATTTAAATGAAGTTTGGTGATATTTCAGCCGATCGCAAGGCGTAAGTAGAGGTGGCAATATTTCAGCCATGCAAGAAAGATAAAATGGCGGTATTTCAGCCATGCAAGTGGAGGTGGAGCTTAACCTCAGAAGGCAGAAAGGTAGCCTTATGCAGTGCAGATAATGCATGATGGAGATAGTGCTTAGTCTCGAAAGGTGGAAAGGTATCCTTATGAAATGTAGATAATGCAAATAGAGATAGTGCTTAGTCTCGGATAGGAGAAAGGTAGCCTTATGCAATGCAAAAATGCAGATGGAGACAGTGCTTTGTCTCGGAAGGCAAAAAGGTAGCCTTATGCAATGCAAAAATGCAGATGGAGACATTGCTTAGTCTCGAAAGGCAGAAAGGTAGCCTTATGCAATGTAAAAAATGCAGATGGAGACAGCGCTTAGTCTCGGAAGGCAAAAAGGTAGCCTTATGCAAATAATGCACATGAAGATAGTGCTTAGTCTCGGAAAGTAGAAAGGTAGCCTTATGGAAATAATGCAGATGGAGACAGTGCTTACTCTCGAAAAGAAGAAAAATAGCCTTATGCAATGCAAGAAAATAAAAGGACGGATAGTAGTGAGATTTCTTAGCTGATAGCTGATTACGATATCGTGACTGCTGGGGAGGTTGTGTGCGGATAACAATTACGATCAAGTAATGATTTTGAGAAGTTACATTTTTTGAGAAAGTATGTGTACGTAAATATTCCAAACGATATTGTAAGTCAAGTGCCTACATCCAAAGAAAAATCGTGAGTTTTGTAAAAAAAAAAAGGGGGAAAGGCTAGTTCATTTTCCCCTGGCTTGCGGCGCTGCGTATTGCTGGGGTAGCATCGCTAAACAACAGCAATTCAAACAACAATTATGCATTATTTAGCAAATATAACGTGAGTAGAAAATAATATTCTTTAGATGAGCCAACGACTGCGACGTGGTTCAAGACATTGCAACCTCTCCTGCTCCGGAATTTTGAGGGTCCTCCTCAAAATTCTGCCCTAATTTGCTGGGCTGGTACTTCAGACGGCTGCGCTGAACGGCTGAAAAATTAACTTCAAAATTTTGAGGGTCCTCATCAAAATACTGCCCCAGTTTACTATGGCGGCATTCCTAGCGATGAGTGGCTGACAACTAACTTCGGAATTTTGAGGGTCCTCCTCAAAATTCTGCCCCAGTTCCAATATCATGGGGAAATGAAATTTTTTATTGAATTGTGACCAAACCCATAGGGCTGCCTACGTATCCCCTCTTAAATATGAATCAGGTCAGGCGTAGTTCAAATTACATCATAAAGGGAATCATAAGTAGTTACACATAGTATCGTTTCACTACATCTGAATTGATTGGATTTGGCCAAACTTCTCCGTCCATCTCTACAAGAATGAGGGCACCTCCAGTTAGAACCCAGTGAACCATGTACGGACCTTGCCAGTTGGGAGAGAATTTCCCCTTGGATTCATCTTGATGTGGGAATATTTTCTTCAACACCAACTGCCCCAGTGTAAATTTCCTTGGCTTAACTCTTTTGTTGAAGGCTGTGGACATTCTGTTCTGATACAACTGACCATGGCAAACTGCATTCATCCTCTTCCCATCTTTAAGGGCTAGCTGCTCGTAGCGACCTTTTACCCATTCTGCGTTATCCAGCTCTGCTTCTTGTATGATTCTCAAAGAGGGAATTTTTACCTCGGCGGGGACGACCACTTTTGTACCATAAACCAGCATGTAGGGAGTTGCTCCGGTCGATGTGCAGACCGTGGTGCGGTATCCCAGCAAGGAGAATGATAACTTCTCATGCCATTGTTTGTGACTTTCGACCATCTTCCTTAGTATCTTCTTGATATTCTTGTTGGCTACTTCTACAGCTCCATTCATCTGATGCCTGTAGGCTGTAGTGTTTTTGTGTTTGATCTTGAATGTCTCACACATTACTTTCATCAAGTCACTGTTGAGATTGGAACCATTATCAGTGATGATTGATTTCGGAATTCCGAATCGACAAACAATACGGTCACGGACGAAATCTACCACAACTTTCTTAGTCACTACCTTGTATGATTCTGCTTCAACCCATTTAATAAAATAATCAATTGCCACCAGGATAAACATATGCCAGTTTGATGCGGCAGGCTTGATAGGTCCAATGACATCCATTCCCCAGGCAGCGAATGGCCACGATGAGCTTGTTGCGGTAAGCTCATTAGGAGGCACCTTTTCTCATGTTTGCATGTATCTGATAGGGATGGCACTTGTGAACATACTAGATACAGTCTGTTTCTATAGTCATCCAAAAATACCCTGCTCAGAGTATCTTCTTTGCCAAGACGAAACCATTTATGTGCGGCCCGCAGGTCCCTGCGTGCACTTCGTCTAGTAGTCTAGATGTTTCTTTTGCTTCGATACACCTTAGTAAACCCAAATCGGGAGTCCTCCTGTACAGGATTCCTCCACTATTAAAGAAGTTGTTGGATAACCTCCGAAGTGTGCGCTTTTGAGTGGCGGTGGCAAGTTCTCGGTATTCTGCCGTTATCAAGTACTCCTTGATATCATGGAACCACAGTTTTTCGTCTACTTCTTCCTCAACGTGAGAACAGTAGGCTAGCTAATCATAGATCTTTACTGGGATGGGATCAATGAAATTCGTGTCTGGATATTGGATCATGGGTGACAGAGTAGCTAATGCATCAGCGAACTCGTTCTGGACCCTGGAGACATGTTGAAATTCCGTCTTTGTGAATCTTTTCCTTAACTCCTGTATGTGATGCAAGTAGGGGAGTATCTTGGAGTTCTTGGTTGCCCAGTCTTCTCGAACTTGATGTATGAGCAAGTCTGAATCCCCAATCACTAACAACTCGTGAATGATCATGTCAATGGCCATCTTGAGTCCCAGGATGCAAACTTCATATTCAGCCATATTATTTGTGCAATGGAACCTGGGCTTGGCGGATACCGGGTAATGCTGGCCGATTTCTGATACTAGGACTGCTCCTATGCCTACTCCTTTGAAATTTGCGGCTCCGTGGAAAAACAACCTCCAACCATCGTAGGATTCTGCAGTATCTTCTCATACAAAGGACACCTTTTCGTCAGGAAAATACGTTTTCAGGGGTTCATATTCTCTGCCAACAAGATTCTCGGCTAGGTGATCTGCTATGGCTTGGCCCTTAATTGCTTTTTGAGTCACGTAAACAATGTCGAATTCACTTAGCAAGATTTGCCACTTGGCGAGCTTGCCAGTAGCCATGGGCTTCTGGAAGATGTACTTAAGCGGGTCCATCCTTGATATGAGTTAAGTAGTGTAGGCACAGAAAGACTGGTGGTATTGATCGATATTCCTTGATTCTGTCAAAGGCTTTCTGACAATCATCAGTCCATTTAGTAGCAGCGTCTTTCTTCAGCATTTTAAAGATGGGTTCACAAATAACCGTGGACTGAGGTATGAATCGGCTGATAAAGTTGAGTCTAACTCATTACGTCCTTCTTGTTCTACGGCGATGGCAATTCTTGAATGGCTTTGATTTTTGATGGATCCAATTCTATTCCTCGATGACTCACGATGAAACCTAGTAATTTTCCAACAGGAACCCCGAATGCACACTTGGCGGGATTTAGTTTCAGATTGTACCTCCTCAGTCTGTTGAAAAACTGTCTCAGGTCTTCCATATGATTAGTGGCTTTCTTGGATTTGATGATGATGTCATCCACATATACCTCGATCTCCTTGTGTATCATGTCGTGAAAGATAGTAATCATGGCCCTCCTATAGATGGCACCATCATTCTTCAACTCAAATGGCATCATTTTGTAACAATACATTCCCCACGGTGTGATGAAAGCCGTTTTCTCTGCATCTTCCTCATCCATCCATATCTGATGATAGATGGTGAAACAATCAATAAAATACTGCAACTCATGCTTGGCGCAGTTTTCGATAAGAATGTGTATGTTTGGCAAGGGGAAGTCATCTTTGGGACTGGCCTGATTAAGATCCTGGTAGTCGACACAGACTCTAACCTTCCCATCCTTCCTTGGTACCGGCACGATGTTGGCTAACCATGTTGGATATTCCACTACTCTCAAAATCTTGGCTTTGACTTGCTTAGTAACCTCTTCTTTGATTTTCAAACTCATGTCGGGCTTGAATTTCCTGAGCTTCTGTTTTATCGGCGGACAGGTTGGATCTGTTGGCAGTTTGTGAGCTACAATGGACTTGCTGAGACCGGTCATATCCTCATACTACCAGGCGAATATATCCTTATATTTCTTTAAAAATTATGTATATTCTTCCCTTTCTGACGGCAACAGGTGAACACTGATGCGAGTCTCTTTGAAATTTTCCGTATCTCCCAAATTTACGACCTTAGTTTCCTCCAAGTTAGACTTAAGTCTATTCTCAAAATCCTCAACCTCTCTAACAACCTCTTCAGGTATTTCATCTTCTTCTGAGTCTATGTCCTTTTGTTGTGTTGTTTCATTGCAAGTCACAATCATTGGTTCATCATCAAAGTAAGTAATAGTAATGCTGTATAAAAATAGAGTAAACAATAGAGAAAATAATAAGAGCGAGATATATGATAAACTGAAATGCTTTGATTAAATTCATAATTGTTTGAAACATCGGAACTCTTTTCAAAATTAAAGACAATGCGGAAAGAAAATCAACTAGTAAAATAAATAAAATGAGATGCATGGTGATTTTGTTTAGCCTTGCTACCCCGAAGCCTTCCGGGCCCTGACGTTTCTAATTGACCAATTACTGAGGCAGTCTCCTCGGTTTACAGCTTGTATAGAAGGGCCTTCCTCCCCTTCCTCCTCGAAACGAACACACCAGTCTATATCATCATCCTCCAAAAACAGATTCTTCATGGTTGTCAGTGCTGCATCTTCCTTTGACCCATATATAGTATCTGCTGGTTGGAAGGTTTGCTCCAGGCTCGATATCAGAATCTCTAATGGATAGTAGGGGCCGCGCCATGGTGGCGACCAACTTTGGAATTCTTCCCAAGTATAACCGTACCCTAAGCCAAATGTTGTACCATGCTTCTTTAGATTGATGGGCTTAGTGATCCCCTAGAGGTTTTTACCGAGTCCCTTTCCAGACTCGTACCCACACCAATTCAGGATATTTGCGATATTGTTATCCTACCACTTATCCTTATCTACAGCGTTGACCCTTTCGATGTGGTGGTATGTTTCTCCGCTTATTCTCCTTCTGCCTCCAATCATTGGGATGGTCTGGTGACTATATATGGGGTTACTACCATCATATGGCATTTGAATGGAACAGTGTTATGTCTGACATTGTCACAGGAATAAGGGTACCCTTGGTGGTAACATAGCAACTTCGAAAGGTGCAGGTGCTTTTGGAACTCCAAATTCAACCTCAATTGGCCCAGGCGCCTTTGTAGAAGGATGCACTTCAAATTTGAGAGGTATAGACATGTTTACTTCATCGTCCCTATAGGGATGATTCTACACAATAATTGGGTTAAGTGTAACCACTAGTTTCTTTGGTTCATCACCTTCAACAATTAAACCTATCGACCCTTTGGGGTCCCAATCATCTTTGATCTCGATCATGTGAATGTCTCCACCTTTGTGGTCAGGCAGAGGGTTGTTGCAAACATTAGGAGTAGGCTCCTTTGCTATGATGACCTTATTATCAATCAGGGTTTAAATCTTGTGCTTCAATGAGAGGCACTCGTCAAGGGTGTGTCCCTTCATGCCGGAATGGTACGCACGGGTCTTATTAGGGTTGACCCACTGGGAAGGATTTTTTGGAATTTTGGCTGGGATAGGAGTGATGTAACCAGCAGTTTTAAGTCTCTCGTATGACTAATCAATTGGTTCAGTGATGGCTGTGTATTGTCTGGGAGGTCTGCGGTCAAAATTTGGCCTGGGTCTAGGGAAATTTTGACGGGTGGGAGGTGATAGGTAGTGAGAGGGTTGAGCATTGTAAGCTTGATAAATTGGTTCTGGTTGAGAGTATCTAGGTGAGGTGGTTTGATGTGTGAGAGGTGGCGAGGATTGGTAAATGGGAGACGGATTTTGATAGGAGGGTGCAGGTTCTTGGTAATTCGGGATGGGCTGATATGTAAGTGGAGGTGATGGGTAGGTGTGGTATTTTGATGGTGATTTTGCTCCCTGTGCGACCATTACAGCACTCGTATACTTCTTCTTGGATGTGCCACCAGACTGTAAAGCCTTATTGGTGGCCTTTAATACTTTAAGATTAGTAACCATACCATTCTTAATGCCCTATTCGATTCTTTCTCACATTTTGATGATATCGAAGAACTTCTGACCCTCGATCAGCATCAACCTCTCGTAATATTGGGGATCCTGGGCCCGGACGAAGAATTTATTCATTTGTTCTTCTTCTAGGTCCGGTCTGACCTTTGTAGCTTCTGACCTCCAACAAGTAGCGTACTCGCGGAATGTTTCGGTGGGTTTCTTCTTCAAATTCTATATGTAGAATACTTCCGGTGCATTTTATGTATTGAATTGGAATCTATCCATGAAATCTGATTCCATGCCTACACAGCTTGTCCATTTCTTAGGGTCCTGGCTGATGTACCAGGATAAAGCGTCTCCCTTTAGACTTCTCATGAAGAGCTTCATACGGATCTTCTCATCCTTTCCGACTCTAGCCAGCTTATCGCAATATGTCCTCAGGTGGACTCTAGGATCTCCTGTTCCATCAAACATTTCAAATTTGGGAGGTTTGTACCCCTCCGGAAGTTCAACATCTGGCTGAATGCAGAGGTTTTCATAATTTAACCCCTGAATACCTTTATTACCTTCCACGCCCTGAACTCGGTTGGTTAATTTCTTGAGTTATGCCGCTAAGTTCCTGATAAGGGAGTCTTTGTCATCAGACTCGGGTGCATTTGAGATTGGTTGAGTGTAGTGGGGTACGGTATCCACGTAAATAGGAGTGTTATGGAGATGGTCATTTGTGGTGTTCAGTGGCCCGGGAATAACTAGTGGAGTGTTGTTGGGAGTGTGGCATGTGTTGCAGTTCTGAGTATGAGTGGGTTGTATCTGTGGTTGTGGGGTGTTTTGTGGAGGTGCGGGATTCTGGGTGTTGACATCAAGAGCGGTGAGAGAAAATGACAGGTTCGCCAAATTCCGAAACTGATCCAGTTCTTCCCAGAATTTCAATAGGCTTTGCTCAAGTTGGGCAGCAGTTTCCTTAGACACCGGGGTACCCTGAGGAATCTCAATCTCCTTTCTGGTGCTTGGATCTCCCATTCTACCTTTGTTCTTGTTCCAGATAGGACTCGGAGGAGGAGGAGGTGGAGGGCCCTTCGATCTGGTGGAGTATGACGATGGTGCCAGAATGCACGAACTAACCTTTGGGGAGGGGAATAAAAAATGAAAGAAAAACAAAAGGTAATAAGTTAGTGCAGGTTATGAGGAAAAATATTGCAGTATTTAAACACATTGTGCGAAAATGTAAATTGTGTCCTAGCTTTGGTGCCTCGTTGTGCCCGAGGTAGGCCTAGCGACAAATAGTTTTGGAGAACTTATAATGCTAAATGCCTCATTTTATTGATAAAAATGAGTCAAATCCAAAATGAATCTAAATAATAGAAAGTAAGAAATCACTATTGGCCATTGGCCTTATTACATTAAAATAAAGAATAAAGGACTCCTAACTACTTGGTCACAGAAGGACCTTCCCCAGATTTGGCATCTTCGTCTCCCTCGAACAGCTTCACCAGCTCGCGTAGTCCTAGCAGCAAATAAACTAGGGCCAAATGTCCGGCCGCATTTCCTTCAGCGTTTTGACAATCTTCAATTCTCTTGATGAATTTTCCTTCCAGTTCCACTATATCCCGCTCTAAATACCCTAGTCGCATGTTGGCGCTGATAGCCATATCTTTCCACTCCTCGATCAACTTCTGATGGGCTTTTTGTATTTCTCGGTGCTCACTTTCACATTCTTGAATTCTCTTGCGTAGTTGATTATACTTAACCCATGCTTCAGCGTGCTCGTCGATATTTCTGTGACCTCGAACGAACCCGAGCTGACCCATGCCATTGTCTTCTAACCAACCTGAATAGTGCAGCATACAACCGGCGTGATACCTGTCTGGATCAATAGATTCTTTCCCCAAAATGAGTTTACAGTGCCACAAGTGCTGAGCTTGGCACCTCTGAAGACTATCATCATCCTAGAAATCTGCCCTGAAATGACTCATTTTGTCAACCCTTGGTATGATTTTCTTTCTTCCAGCCTGACTCGTGGCTCGGAGAGGAACGTATGGATAAGTTCCTCTCATACCAATTAGTAGGAGAAACGGTGCATCTCGGGATCGAACAATAAACTCATCCATGGGGAATTATTCGACAATCCATTGTACCTGGTCCTCTTTCAAATTTTCAAATAATTCTACCCATCCTCTGGCGTCCTCTGGCTGAGCAAACATTTTAGGCATGTAGTTCATAAGCCTTGGCTGGTGGAAGGCGATGCGATCATCCAAGTCTCTACGTAGGATCTCCTGTCGGTATTCCCCTTTCTGGAGGTGTTCCATGAGACAAAGCTGAAGTAATAAGTTGCAACCCTCAAAATGACTACCCTATTGCTGACAGTTGTCCAAGGCACGGTATATCTGAGCAATGTTCATGGGGACTATGCTGAAAGTCTGCCCGCCAATTCCTTCCATCAAAGTCTTAGTTACCATGGCCAGTCTGGTGTGGATCCTAGCATTCTTCATAGGCAACATCATCATGACCAAAAGTAAAAACATAAAAATGAAGACCCTTCTATGGACATGCCCCAAAGAGGTGATGGCGAAATCATTTGAATAGGTGCGGTATGACTTGCTATGGTCGTACCTCTCATACAGATAGTCGAATGGGATGTAAGAGTCTTTCAAGCATGTTAAGTCTGGGTTCTTCTTCAGTCCCATCATCTTAAGGAAACTTCTTCCTTTGAGATTCTCTGGCATAAGCAAACCTGGAGTCTCTCAAGGAATACAAGCTAAACCTCATATTTCTTCGAGCAAAGGAGTCATTTCAAGGTCTCGGCAGTGGAACACAGACTTGTCACTATTCCAGAACAACGTCGCGACCTCTATGATTCTGTTGTTAGGCTGAATTTCTAGAAGAGAAGGAAAATTCACTAAGTACTTGCGGATGAGTGTCTGATCACTGGAATGGAGGTCTTTCCACCAATTCAGCAGCCTTGGATGAATGTTGCTTACCATGCCAAATCTGGGGACTTCATGCCTCATTTTCTACAAAACGAAGCATTAGGCCCTTAGCCCCACCAGTCTCGACTTTTTAAACCAATAATTAGCATAGCAAGAACTTTAGTTCTCCAAATAAATGAACAGAACATGGAGGTGTCCGTTTGGGTTTCAAGGAAAACCGGTGGACTTTGGACAAGGCTTTATTAATGAGTCATTATGTGGACAACAACTTATCAGCCTTTAGTCATTATGTTTCGTGACTGGGGTAAATTATGACTCATACTTGCAGCTGCGCCTGACTAAGTCTCCAAATCAACATGCAGTTGTGCCTGACTAGGCCACTAGTCATACATGTACCTGTGCAACAAAAAATGCACAATAAGTGTAGTATGAGTACGAAAACAATATATACTCAGTAAGTATCCCATCTAACATCGAAGAAGTAGTGACGAGGGGTCGACTCTGACACTTACTAGTGGTCCCATAATATTGGTACAGTAATGGAGTGAATAAACATGAAACAAGGTAAATATATGAAATAAACAAGTCTAAAACACGGGATACAACTTCCATCTTTATAATTTTACCCAATCTCTCAACTAGCAAGTTCCCTTAATAACCAGAGCATATATATAAGGAAGTTATCATAATTCAAATCGGGGAAAGATCCTCAGATCCACTGGCTTCTAGCCAAATGGCATGTACGATTCCATGAGAATAATGTGTGTGTGTGTGTATATATATATATATAGGAAATGCCGAGACGTACGGCCCGATACAGCATAAAAGTAAATTGTGCACTGCTAGAGGGTCGAATGGTGCAAACCATAGATGCATCTATTTCCTCGCTGACAAATCATACATACGACGTGGTCCCCGCTCACGAATTATAAATGCGATGTGGTCAAATATAAATTTAATAAATTACCCCACTCGCGAATCATACCTGCGACGCAGTCAAATATAAATTTAATATTTAAGTCATATCTCTTTCTTGATTCTTTTTCAAAACAATGGAAGTTCATCTTGAAACTTTTTGAGTAATTTACACCGGTCACAAAACATAATGACTAAAGTGCACCTCCATTTTCTTAATGAGTCATTATGTGGACAAGGCACCTCTATGTTACTCAGACCAAAATTCTCTCAACATCTCCAAAACCCTCCCTAACATATCCCAAGATCCCAATAACCAAACTCAAGTAAAATCAACTCAAATCATCATCAAAATTGTTAATGACTACGAGAGAATGCTTCTATGGTGTTGAGGTGTGATTGAGGGCTATCGTGGGGTAAGTTGAGATAAGGTTTCGAGTTGTAGCTACTTTCCAATGTATGTATAACTTCTTCTTGATTGTGCCTAAGGTTAATCTTGTGTTGGTTATTTTGTTTGAGTGAAAAACCATAAGATGCACTTGAAGGAACATGGGATATGGTTGACTTTTTTGGTTGGAATGTTTTGTGGCTAAATATATGGTTTGTGGTGGCTAGAAATTGTAAGAAATGATTTGATAATGTTTTGGCTTCTGTTTTTAAGCTTTTATATGTGTTAGTTAAGTTGATTGAAGAAGAAAATATGAAAAACAAGTGATTGACGATACAAATTAAGGTGCTAGATGTATGGGGCTGTTTTGGAAGGCATTTTGTGGATGTTTTAAACTAGAAATAATATGATACATATAAGTATCATGTTCTAATGGTTATGAACTAATTTATGGAATAAAAGTTGGATTCAATTCATATCTTGTGATGCGTAAAAATGAGCTTGCCGCTCAATATGATTGTTAAGATAATCGGAGAAACTCATATTATGTTATATTGTTTTTGTTGCTATTGTTGGTTATAGTTGTTATTGTTAGGATATTGATGACCATAGTGGTGTTTGGGATGTATTAAAAATAAGGGAGTTGCTACCCGATTTTTCTTAAGCCGTACGACTAGCTAAATACGACGGTACGATATTATATGTTAATGGCAATATCATTTCACTTGATTTAGATGCAAGACGTTGTGTTAAGATTGGTTAAGTAATAAGGAAGATATAATACAAGTATGTTAAGGCTATCCCTTCTTTCCTTTTGGCATGGTTCATATGAAACAACGTAATGAGCAAGCACGTAAGCTTCACAAATAATTCTATTCTTAGAAGTACTAGGGTTGCCTATGTTCTTGATTTCCCATATGCCCTACTATCATATCATCTATTCATGGGTCTCATGACATTTTGAGAGATCTTATTAACTTACTTCATTATTTATTGCATTTATTTATACATTATATTGATCCTTGATCAGATAGTGTTATATACGCATATAGTATATGTATATGGTGTATGGAAAAAGGTTATAGCGTTATATACGCACCACCACTTAATTAGTTGGTATACGTTAATGATTTTTCCCAGAGAGATCGAGATGATATGATGGGATGCCCTTGGAGGCTTGAAGATATTATGTACGCATATACTTATGCATGATATGACATTTACATGCACCTGCATGACATTATAAATGTTTTGTGATTCCTAGAGCTACTTAGAATTACAGGATGAGTACTTAATCCATATTTCTTTCATGTCTTTTATATACTACTTTTCATTCCTTACATACTCGGTACATTATATATACTGTCATCCTTTTTGTCACGGACGCTGCGTTTCATGCCTGCAAGTCTTGAAAGATAGGTCGACTGTCTTCCTAATAGGCTCAGCTCAGCGAATGGTGTTGGTTCTCTCCACTTGCTCCGGAGTTGCCTAATTGATTAGTATGATTTGGACATATATTGACTGGTATGGCGGGGCCCTGTCCTGACCTTTGTGATGTTTATGTACTCTTAGAGGCTTGTAGACAGATGTCGGGTATATAGATACTTGTATGGCCTTGTGAGCCTATGTTTTGAGTTTACAAGTAATCATGTCAGCCTTATAGGCCCGTATGTCACATGTATAAGTTTTTGTATCATTTTGGATCATCCCATGTCTAGTATTCCCTTGTGTTTTATTCTGATTATCTCATGAAGTCTCTTTTGGCCCATTTACTAATGATAGTACAAAGATATGTTACGTTAGTACTCGGTTGATTAAGGTACCAGGTGCCCGTCGTGAACCTATGGTTTGGGTCATGACAAAAGTGGTAGCCGTGTCTAGTAGAGTCTTGTTTATGGGTGTGTTGTGCACCACGCTTATAAGCATGAGGCTACATGGCATTTAGGACTGTCACTCTTTTTTCTTACTCTAGATTGTGTGGTAGAGCTCAATTGTAAGAATTCAAACTCCTAAATTCCATTTTATTCAGAATACAACAGTATCTATATTTAAAAAGACAATTGGTAAGAAATTGAAGGTGGCTGTGGAAGAGTTGAGTAAGAGGAACTCGATTTTGCATCATGTTTATGATGAGTAAATATGAGGTCTTTAGAAGATCATGTGTGTACTAAGATATGTAAATTTCTTGATAATAAGCCCTAAGGCAAGAATATCTATCCACTCGTACGGTAAGGAGGAATAAAACAATCAAAAGGTAGACACAAGTTTCAGCAAGTAAAAGAAGCAAGGTGAAGAAGGGTACGAGGTACCTTGTTAATGAAGATTAACAGTATTTATAATTCAAGTAGAGAAATATTAGCATTATGAATTACTTTCAACAGTAACGAAAATATATACAATTAGCTACACCCATCTCAATTATGACCTATTGGAGCTGACAGACACAGTTTAAGAGAAGGATGGGATATCAGGATCAAGTTGGGGTTAGGGTAACACAAAATTGTGGATGGATTGTTAGCATTAGTTCATAGTATTGCAGGATAGTGCAAATGTGGTAATAAAATCTTCTTGTGAGACACCAGATGGTGAACTCTAGAATAATACAATCAGATGTGAATACTAGAATATTTAGAAACTTCAGAAGATAGGCAGTGGGATCCTAGAAGGGATAAATATTTACCTTTATATAACTCCAGCCCCAAGTAAAAAAATAAGGGATAATGTTAGGCATTCCGAAGAGCCAGTGAGATGAAGCAAGGGGAGCTAAAACTGAAAGAATGTATTGTGGAAGTTTTTTGAATAAAGTGATAGACAAAAATATTAGCCCGAGAATAAAAAAAGATTGAATGAAGCATTATGAGTAAGATGTGACTAATGGATGATAATAGTAAATTGAAATTTCACACAATGAGAAAGTCTATAGTCAAGTGAAGGAAAAGAAAAGAGGTGACAGGCCTTGAGGCAATAAAAGAGTGTAAGCCATAAAGTCATATCCCCATTTCGAAAAAATGAGTTGGTGACTCTAACGTGATTACTAGAAGGAAAAGTTAGACCCTCAGAATAATAGAAATCAGTATGTGCTGGTGAAAAAGATAAGATGAACATGAATTAGGGACCGAATGATTTGATAATAGTCAAAATCAAGAGAATTTCAGAGATCACGTTCCGGTGATAATAGAATGGACAACAGAAGAATAACCTTTAAAGGTCATTCAAGATTATGCTTCCTTAAAGTGAGCACTATAAGAAAAGTTAAGCTTAAGGGACTAAGTATGCCAGTTACACTAGGTGTGACCCTCGTGAGTAAGGAATTCAACTATCTTTGGTATAAAAGGGTTACCGCAAGGTGAGTAAGAGTCCGTGAAGATGTGAAAAGACTCCAAAGATTAAGATGTAACTATGGAATAATAAAGAAAAAAATGCAGTAAAAAGGTGAAAGGAATGAGATTGCCTGAATTTAGATCCTACAGATATGATACGACTCAAGAAAATTATGCAAGATGACAACGGGGAGAGGCAGTAAGGGTTCCAACACAAGATGTTATTGATAAATAAGCGCAAATGAACACTTGATACATAAGGAGCCAGTGCAAGAGGTAAGTTAAGACTAGTTGAGGAAATACGAAAATAGGCTTCAACTTAAGCATAGTCACATAAATAAGAAATGTTGTTGTAACAACAATATCACAACAACATTGTATGCACTCTTAAGAAAGTGAAAACTATGGTGGCTAATGAACGGGAAGAAGAAAAAAGTCAAAAAGTGGTATTCAAGATCATATGGGTTGCATGGAATTCCCACATATGAGGGCAATAATATGAGCTAAGTATTCATGCAACAAGTGGAAGAACGACCAGGAAAAGCCATTGCTTACATTTAAAGACAATTGAGAAGGCACCAAAGGAAATCTATGATTCTACCAAGTAAAGGATGGTTTTGAGTAGTATGAATAAATATGTGTAGGTCGCACGCTAAAGTATCGTATAGCAACAAGGTTTTAAGTAGATAGGAGTAAAGCTATGAAAAGGTGAGTGAGAAGGTGATGAGAACAGACAAGGCTTTGAGATTAAGCCCATCAAAACAAGAGAGATGATGGTTTTCATAAGCTATAGAAAGCTCGGTACAGTCTGAATGAAATCAGAGGAGTCAAAGAATATGAGCAATTAGAAGAGATGAAATGCTGCCCTAGTGGTATAATAAAGGTGTAATTGTTATAAATAAGAAGATGACCTTTGGGCCTTCGATTGAGTAATGATTTAAAGAAAAGGGATTTCATGGATGGTAGGGTATTAGAATAACCCCATAAGATGAATCACGTTGGGATGATATATAGTATGGTTATTAAAGTATATACCCCTAGGTAGATCAGGAAAATCACTTCAGATGTTTCCTAATGAGACGTAAGCCTTAGTGACAATGTATAACATCAGAGGCAATGGTTGGAGATAGTGAAAGAACTATGATTGTCACGACCCTAGTTCACCAACTGCGAACATGTCATGACGGCACCTAGTTCCCACGACCAGGTAAGCCTAATATTGCGGAAGATAAATAGAGAAAATCAAATTAAATATCTAAAGGAAACTGTACTGAATGTTGCTTTGCATATACAACTCGATAACACAAATCTGAAACAATTCCCAAAATCTGGAAACTCACAGGCAACACAGACTACAGAAGTATATAGTATGGATCCAAAACTCCAGAATGTCTAACAACCAAAAGAGAGAAAACTAAGTACTAAAGATAGAGTAAGAGGGAGACTCGTCGGTCTACGGACGCAGCAGATCTACCTCGAAGTCTATGAAATCCTCCTGCCACACAGATAGTGTGCCTGAGTAGAGGTACCTGGATGATCTGCACATGAAAAACAAGCGTAGGAAGGGCATGAGTACACCATAGAGGTACTCAGTAAGTGCCAAGCCTAACCTCAGTTGGGTAGTGACGAGGAAGGTCAGGGCCTTACTGAGATAAAACAAAATAAATAATAAGGTAACAGAAGTAGTTTAAATAAAGACTACAGCGAGAATCTACCCTAGATAAATAAGGAAGAATAGTAATAGAAAGCAAAGGTAACAATACAAGGAATACTGCTCTCAACAAGGAATAATAACCGGGGATCTCTTGGTGTCCCGAGGATCTCTTGGTATCCTCATCATATGCACCCGGGATCTCTTGGTATCCCGAGGATCTCTTGGTATCCTCATCATATATACTAGGAATCTTTTGGTACCCTCATCATATGCACCCGGGATATCTTGGTATCCCAAGGATCTCTTGGTATCCTCATCATATACATCAGGGATCTCTAGGTATCCCGAGGATCTCTTGGTATCCTCATCATATACACCGGGGATCTCTTGATATCCTCAATAAGTAATCCGGGGATCTCTTGGTATCCCAATATATAGAAATACATGTGTCGGGGATCTCTTGGTATCCCGCACCCTCAATCTAGGATATATCTAGTACGGGGGGGATCTCCCGGGAAGTCATCCCGTAGTCCCAAATTAAACACACAACAACAACAACTCAAAGTCTCAGAATAAATGCTAAAATAAGTTCAAGTAATGGAAATTTCTAACCTACATGCTCCACAGAATACAAATAGTACAGATGAACAATTAAGCAAGCAAGTCAGCTAAACATGCTTCTCTAAGCTAGCACAGGTTTAAACTTACAGTCTGAAATGAACAAGTAAACATGAAATCTTAATTTAAATACTTCAAGTAGAAACGGGTGTACAACAATTAGCCCAAGTACGCACTCGTCACCTCACGTATGAGGCATTCAAATATTCAAATATCATGTCCTAAGGGAAAAGGTCCCTCACACAAGGTTAGACAAGCCACTTACCTCGAACCGGCTCAATATCTCTAGAAATCGGGCCTTTGCCATGAGTATCTGACTTCAAATGGCCTAAATCTATTCTATTCAATTACACATCGTAAATAATATTGCAACCAACTAATTCCACTATTAAATTTAAAGCTAGTGCGCAGAAATAGGTAAAATGACCAAAATGCCCCTCCAGCCAACGTCTCAGAATCGAATAATTTTTATGTTTTCAGAACCCTCGTACTCTCACGAGCTTAACCGTATAAAAATTTCCCAAATTGGAGGTCAAATGCTCACTCAAAACCCCATAGATAGGTCTAAGAAGTTTTCCCCAATTTTTGTTCAAAATTCGAAATTAAAGGGTGAATTCGTGATTAGATTAGTGGGTTTTAGTCATAGGAGAGTTGAGAATCGTTACCCAGCGATTGCCTTTGAAAAACTCTTGAAATTGGTCCCAAATCCGAGCTTCGAACCTTGTGTTTTGATAAAAATGGCAAAACCTCATTTTTTAATTGTTAAGTATTGTTCAGACTATTTGTTCATCGCGAACGCGGAGAGGGGCACGCGTTCGCGGAGAAGGAAAATTTAAGTAGCTGAAAATGCCCTTCACGATCGCGAAGGGTGGACTGCGAACGTAGAGGTTTGGGGATCATGAACTACGCGAACGCGACTAGGTGTATGCGAACGCGATGGAGGAAACAGTGAATCTTCGCGAACGTGGAAGCTCTATGCGAACGCGAAGAGGAACTGACCCCCCTCTCCAGAATTACACTACGCGAACGTGGGAGAGGGGCCGTGAATGCGATGAAGGGGTAGGCTAACACTACGCGAACGCAAAGAAGGAATTTAGACCTGCAATTTTCTGCAATATTTCCAAACTTCAAATTGCTCCGTTGAGCATCTGAAACACACCCGAGGCCCCCGGGACCATAACCAAACCTACGGACATATTCCATAACATCATTCAAACTTGTACCAATCCTTAAACCACCTAAAACAACGCCCGAAACACGAATTAATCAAAGATTCAAGCTTAAGAACTTCAAATTCCAACAAAACACACTTCCGATCAAAAACCTACCCAAACCTCGCCCGAATGATCTAAAATTTTGCACACACATCCCAAATGACATGAGGGAGCTACTGCAACTTCCGGAATTCAAATCCAACCCTCGGATCATAAACTCACTATCGGACCGGAAAGTTCAAAAATTCAAACTTCGGCATTTCAAGACTAAATGAGCTACGAACCTCCAAAATACATTCCGAACATGCTCCCTACCCCGAAATCACCTAACGGAGCTAACGAAACAATTGGATTTCCATTCTGAGATCGTCTTCACACTATTCTGGTTACGGATTATTTTTCAACTCTTTAGCTCTCATTTAGGGACTAAATGTCCCAAAACACTCCGAATCTTAACATTGAACATCCCGACAAACCAAAATAGCAAAAATGAACTTAGGAGAAGAAGTTAATGGGGGATCGGGGCATACATTCCAAAAATGACCGGCTAGGTCGTTACATCCTCCTACACTTAAACATTCATTCATCCTCGAACGAGCATAGAGAACATACCTGAGGTAGTAAAAAGATGAGGGTACTGGCTGCGCATATCCTGCTCGGTCTCCCAAGTCGCCTCCTCGGCCGGCTGACCCCGCCACTGAACCTTCGCTGAAGCTATGTTCTTTGACCTCAACTTTCTGATCTACCTATCCAAAATAGCCACTGGCTCCTCAACATAAGATAGATCCTTGTCCAACTAGAGTGAACTGAAATCCAACACGTGCGACGGATCACCGTGATATCTTCAGAGCATCGAAACATTAAATATCGGATGAACTCCGGCTAGGCTGGGAGGTAAGGCAAGCTTATAAGCAACTTCCCCAACTCTCCTTAAGATCTCCAAAGGGCCAATAAATCTCGGACTCAGCTTTCCTTTCTTCCCAAACCTCATGACGCCTTTCATAGGCGAGACCCGAAGCAGAACCCGCTCACCAACCATATATGAAACATCACGAACCTTCCTATCCGCGTAACTCTTATGTCTGGACTGCGCTGCACGGAGTCTATCCCGAATCACCTTAACCTTTTCCATTACATCCTGGACCATCTCTATGCCCAATAGCCTGGCCTCACCCGGCTCAAACTAACCCACCAGAGATCTACACCTCCTACCATATAAATCCTCATACGGCGCCATCTGAATACTGGATTGATAACTGTTATTATAAGAAAACTCTGCCAATGGCAGGAAATGATCCCATGACCATCCAATCTCTATCACGCATACACGGAGCATATCCTCTAGAATCTGAATAGTACGCTCGGACTGTCCGTCCGTCTAGGGGTGAAATGTCATGCTCAACTCTACACGAGTGCCTAACTCCTGCTGAACGGCTCTCCAGAACCGCGATGTAAACTGAGTACTTCTTTCTGAGATGATAGAAACTAGAATACCATGCAAACGGACGATCTCCCTGATATAAATCTCCGCTAACCGCTCCGATGAATAAGTGGTATACACAGGAATGAAATGAGCGAATTTGGTCAGCCGATCCACAATGACAAAATAGAATCAAACTTCTTCACGGTCCGTGGGAGTCCAGATACGTAGTCCATTGTGATACGCTCCCACTTCCACTATGGGATCTCTATCTGCTGAAGCAACCCACCCGAACGCTGGTGCTCAGACTTCACCTGCTGGCAGTTGAGGCATCTAGACACGTAGTCAACTATATCCTTCTTCATCTGCCACCACCAATAGTGCTACCTCAAGTCCTGATACATCTTTGCGGCACCCGGATAGATGAAATACCGCGAACTATGGGTCTCTGCTAGAATCAACTCTCGAAGGCCATCAACATTGGGCACGCAAATCTGACCTTGCATCCTGAATACCCCATCATCCTCGATGGTCACATCTCTAGCATCCCCACGATGGACCCTGTCCTGAAGGACAAGCAAATGAGGGTCATCATACTGTCGCTCCCTGATATGATCAATAGGGAAGGCCGAGAAACCATACATGATAGAACCCGACTGGGCTCCGAAAGGTCCAATCTCATGTAATGACTAGCTAAGGCCTGAACATCCATCGCCGTAGGTCTTTGTGAAGCTGGTAAATATGCCAAACTCCCAAAACTCTCCGCCCGGCAACTCAAGGCATCAGCTACCACATTGGCTTTGCCCGGGTGATAAAAAATAGAAATATCATAATCCTTTAACAACTCTAGCCATATCCTCTGACGCATATTCAGGTTCTTCAGCTTAACCAAGTGCTGTAAACTCCGATGGTCAGTATATATCTCACAAAGCACACAGTACAAATAATGACACAAAATCTTCAAGGCATGAACAATAGCAGCTAACTCAAGGTCGTGGATAGGGTAATTCTTTTCATGTATCTTCAACTGTCTGGACACATAGGCAATCACCCTACCATGCTATATCAACACCGCTCCAAGTCCAACCCGCGAGGCATCACAATAAACTGTATAAGACCCCGAACCGGTAGGCAGCATCAAGATTGGGGCTGAAGTCAAAGCTGTCTTGAGCTTTTTGAAGCTCGCCTCACACTCCTCTGTCCACTGAAATAGGGCACCCTTTTGGGTCAATCTAGTCATAGAGGCTGCAATCGATGAAAAACCCTCCACAAAGCAATGGTAATAACCCGCCAAGCCAAGGAAACTGCGAATCTCAGTAGCTGAGGAGGGCCTAGGCCAACTCTGCACAGCCTCCACCTTCCTCGGATACACCTGAATGCCCTCACTCGATACCACGTGGCCTAGGAATGCCACGGAACTCAGCCAAAACTCACATTTTGAGAACTTTGCATATAATTTCTTCTCTCTCAGAGTCTGAAGCACTGTCATCAGGTGCTGCTCATGATCATCCCAACTCCGGCAATACACCAGAATGTCATTAATAAAAATAATAACGAATGAGTCAAGATATGGCCTGAATACACTCTATATCAAATGCATAAAAGCTGTTGGGGAATTGGTCAACCCAAATGACATAAAAAGGAACTCGTAATGACCATACCGAGTCCTGAAGGCAGTCTTCGGGATATTTGGCTCCTGAATCTTCAGCTGATGGTAACCTGAGCGCAAATCAATCTTGGACAACACCTGTGCGCCCTGAAGCTGGTCAAACAGATCACCAATACGAGGTAAAGGATAATGATTCCGCCCTGAAGCTGGTCAAACAGATCACCAATACGAGGTAAAGGATAATGATTCTTCACTGTAACTTTATTCAACTGGCAATAATCAATACACATATGCATAGAACCATCCTTCTTCTTCACAAACAAGACAAGAGCACCCCACGGTGAAACACTGGGTCAAATAAAAGCCTTACCCAGCAATTCCTGCAATTGATCCTTCAACTCATTCAACTCAAGTGGAGCCATGCGATACGGAGGAATGGAAATGAGATGAGTGCCCGGCAATAGATCAATGCCAAAATCTATATCTCTATCAGGCAGCATGCCCGGAAGATCAGCTGGAAACAAGTCGGGATAATCCCGTACCACATGAACTGAGTCAACAGAAGGGGTATCAACACTGACATCTCTCACATAAGCTAAATACGTGGCACACCGCTTCTAAACCATGCGCTGAGCTTTAAGAAAAGTGATAACTCTACTGGGAGTGTGATCTAAAGTACCACTCCACTTAATACACAGAATACCTGGCATAGCCAGCGTGACAATCAAGAATAGTATGATGGGTCGACAACCAGTCCATGCCTAAAATAATATCAAAGCCCACCATACCGAGACCCTGGTCTCAAAACCATAAATAGTAACAAAACATGACCGGTAAATGCGGTCAACAACAAGAGAATCTGCCATAGGAGAAGAAACATAAACGGGGGCACTCAAAGAATACAGAGGCACACCTAAATGCAAAGAAAATTAAGAAGACACATAAGAATAAGTAGAGACTGGATCGAATAGAACCGATGCCTCTCTGTGACAAACTAGTATAATACCTGTGATGACGGAGTCGGAGGCTTACGAGCAGGAATACAATAATATCTGGCCCAAGCCCTCTCTCGACCTCCGCCCTTGGCTGGCTGGGCAGGTGGGATAGTAGCGGGAGCGGTGACCATAGCCTGAGAACAATGAAGAGCATGCTGTGGCTGAGCAGTCTGTGGAGGTGCCCTCCTCTCAAGTCTAGGGCAAGCCCTCATCATATGAAGGGTATCACCATACTCATAACAAGCTCTGAGAGGACGTGGTGGATGTGACTGACTGGGGCAAGGCCTGCTGGACTGACCTCTGGAAGCACCCCGCGCAGGAGGCGCGCTAGAAACTGGAGGTACATACTAAAGCTCCTAAGGTATAGGCGGAGCTGGAGTACTGCCGGATGTGGGTAAAGCTGAATGTACAGGGCGACCCGAATAACCTCTACCATAACGACCTGCTGATGGGGTACAAGCACCAGAGTAATGGCCCGTCTTTCGAGACCTCTTGGCCTCCCTCTCTCCTTGCTCCCTGGCGAGCATACTCTCAATTCTCCTAGCAATGCTTACCACCTAATGATAGGGGATGTCCATCTCCAACCATGCTAGACCGGACGGGCAGAATAAGACCCTCGATGAACCTGCGAACTCTCTCACAAACTGTCGTAACCAAGGTCGGTGCATGCCTGGCCAACCTGGTATAACGGATGGCATACTCTGAAACTATCATAGAACCTTGGTGCAAGTGCTCAAACTCCGCGGACCATGAATCCCTGAGGCTCTGGGTAACAAAATCCCTCATAAACATGTCTGAGAACTGGGTCCAAGTCAGTGAAGCAGCCTCGACTGGACAGTCTAACTCATAAGTAAGCCACCAATCATAGGCAGCTCCCCAAAGCTGAAAGGCGGTGAAAGAAACCCCGCTAGACTCCACTATGCCCATAGTGCAAAGAATACGACGACACTCTTCCAAAAATCCCAAGGCATCATCTGATGCTAAGGCACCAAACACTGGGGAATCATATTTCTTAAACCTCTCTAGTCTACGTTGCTCGTCCTCTAAAGCAGCTGACCCATCCTCGGGCTGTACTGGTGCTGCAGGAGGCGCAGGAATAATCTCCAGAGCCTGTTCAACCTGCACTCGCTACTCGGGAGTGCGGACGGCGGGAGCCTGTGCTCCTCCCCCGGCCTGGGATGTGGCTATAGTAAGGGAAAGTAACCCAACCTGAGCCAAGGTGGTGTACATGCTCATGAACTGAGCCAGAGTCTCTTGGAGTGTTGGAGTAGTAGTAGTAGTGGTAGGTGTGCCAGGTGCCTGGTCTCCGGACAAATCTACTGGTGGTACCTCGGCGGTGGCTCGCAAAGGTGCTGTGGCTGCACCACGTGCGCGTCCTCGACCTCTACCCCGGGCCCGGGCCCGGGCCCGGCCCCGGCACCGGCCTTTGACGGCGGTAGCAGGTGATGCGGGTGCCCGGTCTTCTCGTGTAGCACGTGTCCTCACCATCTGTGAGAGAATAGAAGATAGAAGTTTAGAATTGATGTTAAAATATCGCACGACAAGGAATTCAAAAAAAATGAAGATTTTTCCTAAATAGTTACATAGCCTCTCGTAGATAAATACAGAAGTCTCCGACTCCTATGAACCTAGAGCTCTATTACCAACTTGTCACGACCCTAGTTCACCGACTATGAACATGTCATGACGGCACCTAGTTCCCACGACCAGGTAAGCCTAATATTGCGAAATATAAATAGAGAAAATCAAATTAAATATCTAAGAAACTGTACTGAGTGTCGCTTGGCATGTACAACTCGATAACACAAATCCGAAACAATTCCCAAAACACGGAAACTCACGAGCAACACATGCTACAGAAGTATATAGTATGGCCCCAAAACTCCAGAATGTCTAAAACCAAAAGAGAGAAAACTAAGTACTAAAGATAGAGTAAGAGGGAGACTCGTCGGTCTCCGGACGCAGAAGATCTACCTCAAAGTCTCTAAAATCCTCCTACCTCAATGATAGTGCACCTGCGTAGAGGTACCTGGATGATCTGCACATGACAAACATGCGTAAGAAGGGCATGACTACACCACAGCGGTACTTAGTAACTGCCAAGCCTAACATCGGTTGGGTAGTGACGAAAAAGGTCAGGACCCTACTAAGATAAAACAAAATAAATAATAAGATAACAGAAGTAGTTTAAATAAAGTCTACGGCAAGAATATAACACAAATAAATAAAGAAGAACAGTAATAGAAAGCAAAGGTAATAATACAAGGAATACTGCTCTCAACAAGGAATAGTAGCCGGGGATCTCTTGGTATCCCGAGGATCTCTTGGTATCCTCATCATATGCACTCGGGATCTCTTGGTATCCTCATCATATACACCAGATATCTCTTGTTATCCTCATCATATCCACCCGGGATTTCTTGGTATCCCAAAGATCTCTTGGTATCCTCATCATATACACCAGGGATCTCTTGGTATCCTGAGGATCTCTTGGTATCCTGAGGATCTCTTGGTATCCTCATCATATACATTGGGGGTCTCTTGGTATCCTGAGGATATCTTGGTATCCTCAATAAGTAAGCAGGGGATCTCTTGGAATCCCAATATATAGAAATACATGTGCCGGGGATCTCTTGGTATCCCGCACTCTCAATCCAGGATATATCAAGTACAGGGGTGGTCTCCCGGGAAGTCGTACCGTAGTCCCAAATTAAACACACAACAACATCAACTCAAAGTCTCAGAATAAATGCTAAAATCAGTTCAAGTAATGGAAATTTCTAACCTACATGCTTCACATAATACAAAGAGTACAGATAAACAATTAAGCAAGCAAGTCAGCTAAACATGCTTCTCTAAGCTAGCACAGGTTTAAACTTACAGTCTGAAATGAACAAGTAAACAGGAAATCTCAATTTAAATACTTCAAGTAGAAATGGGTGTACAACAATTAGCCCAAGTATGCGCTCGTCACCTCACGTACGAGGCATTCAAATATTCAAAGATCATGTCCTACGGGGAAAGGTCCCCCACACAAGGTTAGACAAGCCACTTACCTCGAACCAGCTCAATATCAGTAGAAACCGCGCCTTTGCCACGAGTATCCGACTCCAAATGGCCCAAATCTATTCAATTCAATTCACATCATAAATAATATTAAAAACAACTGATTCCACTATTAAATTTAAAGCTAGGGCGCGGAAATAGGTAAAATGAATAAAATGCCCCTCCAGCCAACGTCTCGGAATCGAATAATTTTTATGTTTTCAGAACCCTCGTACTCTCATGAGTTTAACCGTATAAAAATCTCCCAAATCGGAGGTCAAATGCCCACTCAAACCCCCATAGATAGGTCTAAGAAGTTTTCCCCAATTTTTATTCAAAATACAAAATTAAAGGGTGAATTCAAGTTGAGAATAGTTACCCAGTGATTGCCTTTGAAAAACCCTTGAAATTGCTCCCAAATCCGAGCTCCGAACCTTGTGTTTTGATAAAAATGGCAAAACGTCATTTTTGAAATGTTAAGTACTGTTCAGACTATTTGTTCATCACGAACTCGGAAAGGGGCACGCGTTCGCGGAGAAGGAAAATTTAAGCAGCTGAAAATGCCCTTCGCAATCGCGAAGGGAGGACTGCAAACGCAAAGGTTTGGGGATCATGAACTGTGCGAACGCGACCAGGTGTATGCGAACGCGATGGAGGAACCAGTGAATCTTCGCGAACACAGAAGCTCTATGCAAACACGAAGAGGAACTGGGCCCCCTCTCCAAAATTACACTACGTGAATGCAGGAGAGGGGCCGCGAACGCGATGAAGGGGTAGGCTACCACTACGCGAACGCGAAGAAGGAATTTAGACCTGCAATTTTTTGCAATATTTCCAAACTTCAAATTGCTCCGTTGAGCATCCGAAACACACCCGAGGCCCCCGGGACCTCAACCAAACCTACGGACATATTCCATAACATCATTCAAACTTGTACTAATCCTTAAAACACCTAAAATAACGCCGGAAACTCGAATTAATCAAAGATTCAAGCTGAGAACTTCAAATTCCAACAAAACACACTTCCGATCAAAAACCTACCCAAACCTCGCCCGAATGACCTAAAATTTTACACACACATCCCAAATGATATGACGGAGCTACTGCAACTTTCGGAATTCAAATCCAACCCTCGGATTAAAAACTCACTATCCGACTGGAAAATTCAAAAATTCAAAGTTCGGCATTTCAAGACTAAATGAGCTACGAACCTCCAAAATACATTCCGAACATGCTCCCAACCCCGAAACACCTAACGGAGCTAATGGAACAATTGGATTTCCATTCCAAGATCGTCTTTGCACTATTCCAATTACGAACTATTTTTCAACTCTTTAGCTCTCATTTAGGGACTAATGTCCCAAAACACTCCAAATCCTAACACCGAACACCCCAGCAAACCAAAATAGCAGAAATGAACTTAGGGGAAGAAGTTAATGGGGGATCGGGGTGTAAATTCCAAAAACGACCGGTCGGGTCATTACAATCATATTGATATTTTATATAATCTAGGGAAGGCGAATGTAGTAGTCGATGACCTCAGCCATATATCTATGGGTTGCCTATCATATTTACAACCAGAGAAGAGTGAGATAGCTTGTGAGATTCATCAGCTAGCTAATCTTGGATTTCGATTACCAGATTCACGTGGGACCAAAATTACTATTCAGGACATGGAAATATCCTCTTTAGTAACTGAAGTGAAGTAATTATAGTATGAAGATCTTGTGCTAGCTCATTATAGAGATACAACCCCTCAAAAGGAGAAGACATCATTTGAGATTACAAGAGAAAGAGTCCTGATATAACGAGGTTGATTAAGTGTTCCTAATGTAGCAGGGTTGTGCCAGTAGGTTATGGGATAAGTAATGAGAGAGTAAGCTAGAGTTGTGTAGCACACCTTGGTAATAATAAACCTAAGTAAGTGTTATAATACGGTATGACCTACTTAGATGAACTAAATCCATAAGGACAAATAATCAAGGCTAGGAAACAAAATATAGCAATAGTTGTAAGTTTGGAAAAGTACCAAGCAAAGAACTTCAGAACACCTATATATATGCTTCGAGGGACATCTTGTCATAGTTCTATATATGTTCATAAAGTGAGGCGAAGAGATTTGCAAAAAGCTGGAGAAAAAAAATAGAGAGAGCAGATCCGCACATAAAAGGATAGATTCATACATGCTACATCACAAAAGGTAGTCAAAGTTACGAGATTGGAAGAATTATGAAGACAAGTCGTGATATGAGAAGAGGCCAAAGGGGGAAGGGAGAATGCCAAGGTCTTTGAATTTATTCATAGAACAATTGCCTATATAGTAAGGAAAATATAAAAGTATTCATGAGAGCTATAGGTTATGAGAGTGATAAGCACATCAGTCAACATTCGAGGACGAATGTTCCGGGGGGGGGGGGAGGAATGATGTTACACCCCATGTTTTTGTACGTGAAACTATGTCCTAAGTCATTTGATGTAAGATCAGAATTGATATCGTCTTTGAAAGTATATAAAGTGATTTAATTTTGTTACACCCCGTACTTCAGACGTCACTATCATTATAGGATTAACTAATGTAAACTCAAAAAGGACGAAATCTTTCTACAAGGATAAGAAAGGTGTATTGAAGTCTTAAGTTAGTTTAGATGAATATGAGACTTGTTAATCATGATTTAAATGCATTTAAAGTCATGATATGGCTATATATAATATTTAGATATGAAAAATAAAGTTTGGGAAAAATCGGATTTAAGTTTTGGAAAAACCGACTAAGGATTTGCCTTGTAACGAAGTATTTTGAGCAATAGATTTCATGTGTTGTATGAGGTATTTTTGGGACATATTATATACCAAAATGAATTTTCTTGAAACCTAGTTTCCAATGGTCCAAACCATTTATTTATATGACATCGGGGTAGAGAAATATGAGATTATAAAGTAGGGTTGCCAAGTCACGTCGCCGCACTTAGGAGAAGCTGGCGGTTTTGTAGGCCAGGTTGCGATGCAGTTTTATCCCAATCTATTGAGATTTACATGGAGATATTTATATCTAATTAAATACCTAGGTGTGTATTTTCCAACTCTGAAAACCGTTAGTCAATATGATATAGGAGTATAGAGATACAAGTGTCCGAAGTGGTACTGCTCAAGCTGCCAGCAGACAGCTTACCCACCTGCTTGAAGAATTGAGGTGGTGGTCTTATCCCCTTATATCTCGTTAAAAATAAAGACGTTACTCACACCAAAATGATCTCAACATATCCAAAACCCTCCCTAACGTATCCCCATATCCCAAGAACCAAACTCAAGGAAAATCAACTTAAATCATCATCAAAGGTGTTAAAGACTACAAGAGAATGCTTTTATGGTATTGTGGTGTAATTGAGGGCTATCGTGGGCTAAGTTGAGATAGGGTTTCGAGTTGTAGCTACTTTCCAAGGTATGTGTAAATTCTTCTGGATTGTGCCTAAGGTTAATCTTGTGTTGGTTATGTTGTTTGAGTGAAAAACCATAAGATGCACTTGAAGGAACATGGGATATGGTTGTCTTTTTGATTGGACTGTTTTATGGCTAAATATATGGTTTGTGGTGGCTGGAAATTGTGAGAAACTATTTGATACTATTGTGGCTTCTGTTGTTAAGCTTTTATATGTGTTAGTTAAGTTGATTGAAAAAGAAAAGATGAAAAACAAGAGATTGATGATAAAAATTAAGGTGCTAGATGTATGAGGCTGTTTTGGAAGGCATTTTGTGGATGTTTTAAACTAGAAATAATATGGTACATATAAGTATGATGTTCTAAAGGTTGTAAACTAATTTATGGAATAAGAGTTGGATTCAATTCATATCTTGTTATGATTAAAAACAAGCTTGCCGCTCAATATGATTGTTAAGATAATCGCAGAAACTCATATTGAATTATATTGTTATTGTTGCTATTGTTGGTTATAGTTGTTGTTGTTGGGCTGTTGATAACCCTTAGTGGTCTTTGGGATGTACTGAAAATAGGGGAGTTTCTGCCCAATTTTTCTTAAGCCATACGACTATCCAAATACGATGGTACGACATTATATGTTAACGACAATATCATTTCACTTGTTGTAGATGAAGACGTTGTGTCGAGTTTGGTTGAGTAATAAGGAAGATATAATATAGGTATGTTAAAGTTATCTCTTCTTTCCTTTCAGCATGATCCATATGATACAACGAAACAAGAAAGCACGTAAGCTTCACAAATGATTCTATTCTTATAAGTACTAGGATTGCCTATGTTCTTTATTTCCCATATGTCCTACTATCATATCGTGTGTTCATGGGTCTCATAAAATTTTGAGAGATCTTATTGACTTACTTCATTATGCATTGCATTCATTTATACATTAAATTAACCCATGACTCGATGGCATTATTATCACGCCCCAAATTCGTGGGACATGAGCGGCGCTCGACCGGGTATCACCAATCAAGCGGACCTGGGTTCCTTTCCTATCCCACGCGTACCCCGTATTTTCATTATCCATTAATCAAGGAAATAGTCACTTATAATTAAAACACCATTTTTGCAAAACATACATAGTCACTTAATGAGGTTTACAACTTTCATCGCCCAATATAAAGAATACATATTTACATAAGTTCGTAACCCACATTTACTGTCTACGGAGCCTCTAAACATGAAAAAGGGATGATATAGTACTTGCCGGTAACAAGGCTCTAGCTATACCTTATACAAATATCAAAACAAGATCCAAAACGGAAGCGGCTTGAGCCACGCAGGGCCCCGAAAGGAAAGGGGATCACCAATTCAGCTGACAGGGAGTGATGAGGAGCTACGGTCAGTGGACTGGAGTACCTGCTATGGATCCACCTACAATCATAACACGAATGTAGTGCCCCCGAAAAAAGGGACGTTAGATCAATTGAATTGTACTAGTACGTATAACAAACCTTAGCCTGAGTAACCTCAAGCCACACACAAGTAATAAACAATAGAAGGAAGAAACAATTGAGTATACACAAGGAAAACAATCAAGGCAAACAAGTTAACAAACTCTCCTTTCCCCATCATCATTTCCACATTTTCAATTTCACAACATTCTCATATTTCATTTCAATAGTGATATCGATCACTTTCCACCCTTATTACCTCGGCCACCCTTATCACCATAACCCTCACCTTATTACTTCGCGTTGCGGCGCGCAACCCTATCCCACCGAATAAGTCACAATTCACAAACAACACAACTACAACAACAATTCACATAGAACAACAACAATAATAATTTACAAGAATAACCATAACAAGTTTTAAGAACAACAACCACAATTCCCAATAACAACAGCAACACAACTCACAAAAGGTTTAGATGACTATCCATACCGTTTCCATCTTTTTCAACAGCCCGTTATACCATTTAGATCACAACAATAGTTTTCCACGACTATCCACAAGGGATGTTATCACAGTTATTTCAATTTCACCAATTACGATTCCTCTCTATCATTTGTTCCACAGTCCTTGCCGCATATCATATTCGCAATCACAACTTAGTTTATTGCCATTTACTTGCACAATCATATTGGATGTCTTAACCAACAACACATAAGGCACAATATTTACGTGAATTCACAAATAGTTCACACAAGTAAACACATCCTGTTCACAAGAGTTTAACTTCACAACTAATTCATGGAGATATCACATACCAAGTATTCAAACACCAAACAAGGCGATTTTACAAAGGTTAAGGCGAGCCATACATACCTGAAGCTGAATTCCTTTCTAATTCCTACTTCCAATTCACCAAAAATCTAGCAAAGTCAATATAGTGCACAAATTAATACACATAACTTATAATTGAAGTTCACAATTGCTACTCAAACTCATTTAGGTTATCAACCCCTCTATGAATACTTCTTTACTCCTACCCAATCCCTCCTACTAGATTTTAGGTTTTTAATAGACATGCATGCATGATTTCAACCATTATTTTAAGGACTAATGCATGAGACTCCTCCTCTTAGTTTAAACTAGAAATTCAATGGGAGAAGTTAGGGATTTTACATGTAAGGAAAGTGGGTATGAAGATAAGCTTGAAATTTCCCGGCCCGGATGTTTTTGAAGAACCAAATTTTAGAGAACATGACTTTCTCTCTCAAGACCCTCTCTTCCTCTCTCTTAATTTGTTCAGCAAGATTGTTAAAATGAGGGGGTTGAGTGTTTTATTGAAAAGGGGTTGGGTTTTGAAATTTAGAAAAATAGAAGCCCGAGCAAATCTGCGATCGCAGAATCGAAATGTGGTCCGCAGATTGGACCGCAGAAATATGCCCAAAACTCTGAAGGTCTGCCTGGGTCTGCAACAGGAATGTGGTTTGCATTCCTGTTATGCGGTCGTAGTTTGCACCATAGAATTTACCTCCACAAATCCTTGAGGAACTTATGCGACGATTATGCGGTACGCATATTGATTATGTGATCACATAATGGACCGCATTTTCAACATCAATTTTGACAACCCTTGTGCTTCACTCTGCGGCAGAAATGCGGTCCGCATAGCTGATCTGCGACCACATTCTGGACCGCAGAATGACAATTTTCTAGAAAAATTGATTCTTTTGATTTTTAAGAGCGAAATCAGTAAAAGGGGTCCGACCCGCAGCACATATTCGGATCTTGTCACTATGAGCTACTAGGTTTTAAGCACAAAATTTTACGGGGCCTTACATCTCCCCCACGTAAAATCATTCGTCCTCGAATGAGGATTTTTGAAAATCAGTTGGTTTGAAAAACATGATATGCAGACTCTCAAAATTTTCACTAACTCCCATATTTTTAGAAAAAATTCACCAGAGTATCCTTTGTATTATGGACATATCTACCTGTCAGAGAGCCCCCGAAACATATTTTCAAACATCATTACCCAATTCCTATCATCCCTACGATGGTATACAATTCATTACCTCAGCAATTGCACATATTCAATCACTTGACAAACTTTTGCACATAGTTTGTTTACTACAATGAGTCCCATATACTTTAACCTCTTTGATTCACTATACACACGTAAATTAATCATTACCAACCTATACTATCATAAGACAATTACTTATCACAGGATTTCTTACAAAACTTTTCATTGACCAAGAAGGGTTTGCATATGACTCAAATAATCACAACACATACAATTTCGGCACAACTTGAAGAATTCCAATAGTAAAGCATTTAGGGGAGATATAGGGTGTTTTTGCACCAAATGGAGCACAACATCAGTTTGCATAGAGATAAAAGTCCGCACGATCACTACTAGACTTGTTCAAACAGATGGGGATATTTTTCTTTCATTTCATCTTCCGCTTTGCATGTGGCTTCCTCAACTCGATAAAGCACCACAATAATTATACATCGATAAAAAGGACCTCGGCATTACAAATACTACTTTATCATGATGATACCTGGGCATGGACCGCACATTTTTAAATGATAACACCTAGAAGGTACCTTTCAAATCAAAACCAACTGATATGCAATCAAGAGAAAATATTTTATCTCCACAATACTCTCGCCCTTCAATGGCCTCTTATATCTACAGACTTCGCCAGATTACATTCACATGAACAATTTCGACCCCTAAACTTAGTTAACGAGGATAACAATTAGATATCTCGCATAAGCTAACTATCACTATTTTCACCTTCAATAATTTCCACCACAATGATACACAATTGATCTCCACTTACTTTCTTAGACATAGAGATGTGAATCCACATAATATATGGCAACAACCATGGGAACACTTCATACTCCTAGTGCGGACTACCGTGGGATAAACTTATGCTACCTTTATTATCAGCTCACAAACATATTCAGGGGAAAACATTGAGAATAGCCTGCTCACCCTCCAAACTCTAAATCTCTAGGCGAACACTCACACTAAACCCTCAATGACCTTCAACAATTACCCTAGGATGTGCTATCATAAACTGACCATAAAATTACCTATCAAATACATATGTTATCACACTATGAAGCTTCATCTTTGACTCGTCTGAACTTACAACACTCAATGGATCTAATACAATGAGGAGCGACAGAGTTCAAGATTGGACTGGAGTTATTCAGGAATCCATTTAGGCACTGAGCAGAGCATTCCATGAGGTTACATACTAAGAGATACGAGGATTTCTATGAATGATGCTGATATGGTCAATTATTGTGACGACATCAACTATTAAAAAATTAAAGCGTCGGGGTAACTCGTACACCGGCAATAGGAACCATTAAAGAGGAATATTCAAGTACGTGACCCCGCCGATTCCTGGATTGTAGGGAAAATCCAGTTATCAAGAATGAGAATACTCTGGAACCTTGAATATGATACGGGTTTCAAAATACATGTAGTTGAATTACACTCTTAACATTACTTGACACACGAAATCTATGACATAAGCCCGTGAGGATGAAAGGAAGTTGAACGCTTATGAGATTCTCATATTTTAGATAGCTTAACCTTTCCTGATAATTGATCATATACGAGGGAACTAAAGATAAGACCAAACTTATCTTTCAAATCGATATGCTCATGATATGTGCGAAAATCTGAGGGCATCTAATCTCATCATTTTCTCAAGTAAAACCATATAGCTCAGACATCTAAATGTTGGGATGAAATCATGTACTGGTTAGAGGCGTTCTAATGGTTAACATGATGCTCTAGGGAGAAGGAAAAATGATAATCCTATCCTCCCAAGGAGGTGTAATACCAAGGGTAGCAAAGCTATCCTCACATGAAATTGGCATAGTCAATTATTCTAGAAGTCGAGTGAGAAGAAAGCCACGTAACCCAACCAATCCGACCCATTTAAGACTTTGGAAAAAGGTATACACTTTGGTTTGAAATCATGGCAATTGAATCTCGAACTTCAAGAAAAATCATTACTTTTGAAACCTATGAGACAAGTCCCCGTAGTCCTAGAAAATCAATAACTATGACGAGAAGGTACTTAAAACCATTACAAATTGGTATAGAACAAGGCCTCAAACTGCCCACATGGATAAGTTTAAAAGAATGAGCCGTCGTAACGCATTTATCAAGGATAAGTAACCTAGGTTATCTAGTCATAGGGATAAGCAGAGCAGATAACTAATCGTTAGAAGAGCATCTACAAGGAGTGCCAACATAACTTATTGATTCTAACAGAAGGAATATGTCCCCACCCTTGATGCTATAAGTCTTTCTCTTTTGATGCCATGAAACATAAAATGAGTTTTTTTTTTTACAATGAGAGTTATCAGATGAAAATAGATATTAAGGCATCATATCTATGAGCACCACTTGGAATCAACAAGCTTAAACAGAGTTGAAGACATTAGAAGTCTGTAAAAAAGGGAAAATTTACCCACTCTCAGGGCGCTTGTAGAGTACACAAAAGTAAGGTTAATCAAATCAGATCATATCGCTGGATAACTAGTCAAGACATCGAGATAATATCGTATCGAAGATTACGGGTAAACAACATATGATGCAAGACAAATGAAAAGAAAGGGAAAGAGCCTTATGGAAGCAACCTTTACATTATAACTACTAGGGACAGTGGTAAAATAAAGCGATCACAAGAGCTACATTATTTTGAAAGAAGGTCTCTCTATGCAGTCACGTGATGTACAGCTCCAGAAGTCAAAAATCCAATTATATTTAGCAGTTGTACTTCATAATGAAGCTCTACAACACGCTTCTATACAACAAACCATTACGAGCCACACTGGGAGATATTATAAGACATGACCGAGAGAAAGGCTTTTACATCTGAATGTGTTACTGGGTGTATTTCTCCTTGGTCAACCCAAAACCTATAAGCGAGAGTTAGTCTAATAAATAGGTCGTTGGACTAGCACATGTGTAGATAATCCATTATCGAGAGGAGATCATTCGATCTCAGCAATTGCGACATGCTATCAACCCTTGATGAACTTGAAGTGATATGGGAACCCAATGAGATAGTATAGAATAATCATGGAGGGTTTGCTGATGTTCTTAATGAGTTCTTCATAGATTTTAACTTGGGAACTACCCAGATGCTGATGAAAGACAGAAAAACATGAGAAACTGGCGTTGTGCTATAATAACCCCCAAAGGTGTGCTTGGTTTTGACGGAGAGCCTAGCAAGGGCCCTTACGAGACAGAAAGTGTTACAATGACTCATAGAAGGATATGTTCTCTCATGATTATTTTGAACAAGTGTGGGAAAACTAGCACAATGAATTCACTAACTAAAGAACACAATTAACACACGTCATGGAGGTGTAAAGAGGAGATAAACATTTTTTATAAGTTGGACACGCTTCTGCTATATTAGCTACCAATATCAATATACGACCATGCCACGAGCAACCACAATACCAAGATAAGGCAAGCTACTTACTGCGGGATGTCCAAAGTGGACACGAAAGTTATGGCGACACATGATTTTCCTATGACGCGGACGTGAGGATCTAAATTTTCAGAGAGACTTTATATTCATGCACACGGTGACCATTTCAATTGACATACACTCATGTGAGGTGTTAAGGTATGTTCTTATGTTACTAGGCAGTGAGAAGCTTTCATGTTGGTATTCGCAAGAGAGTAGATTGACTGTTCAAGTCATATAAGCCATATAAAAAACTGAGTAAAAGAGTGACTCGAGAATGATCGCAATGCCGGGATGCTTTGCATGGAACTTGATACCACATAGGTAAACTTTACGACGGTGCATGTATAGGCACAAGCAGGTAGATTTTGTCCATTTAAATAAAAAGATTCTGTAAGAAATTCATCGGATATAATCCCTTGGTGAGAATTTTAGGAAAACCATGAGGGAAACATCAATCCCAGAGTTATAACCCAATTCAAGGGCATAATTATAGAACTTAACCCCATAAGAATGTAAATAAGATAATTCATAAGGGAGTAGATTCACAAATAGTGCATCTCGTTCAAAAGAGTCGATACACACAATGTTTTGTTATTCAACACCTTGTTAAGACCACATTTATGAGAACTCTTCAATATGGATGTACATATACAATAAGTAGAAATTCTGATTTGACTCACTTAACGACGTTAGGTTGGTAGGGAAATAGCTTAATCGATACCCCTCGACTCCACATCTCTAACGTACGTAGGTAACATACTGATATACCACATGATCTGATGGTGCAGAGGCATCAATAGGGACAAGAACACTCCCTTCTTTGCGATATGTTTTACCAACCTATCCATATCTCAATACATCCTCCTAACAAGTCCTTGGGCAATCCCCTCTGACTCAATGGTGGGATCAATCCCTCCCTATATGCTTCAGATTCCCGGATTATGGCATCAAGGTTCCCAACCTTGAGAATAAGACTTAGGGAGGAAATTAGCTCCCTAACTTGAGTTCTATTGCACAATTGGAGTATCAAAGAAGGGTGAAATTCCTAAATGTCTGAATAGCCTCCAACTTATAGATGTGGTCGACAACACACCAATAAGAAGGACTCTACTAGACATGGCTTTGAGACGTCCCAGGATACTTTAAAACCATAGGCTCTGATACCAAGTTTATCACGCCCCAAATTCTTAGGACATGATCGGCGCACGACCGGGTATCCCCAATCAAGCAGACCTGGGTGCCTTTCCTATCCCACGCGTACCCCGTTTTTTTATTATCCATTAATCAAGGAAATAGTCACTTATAATTAAAACACCATTTTTGCAAAAAATACATAGTCACTTAATGAGGTTTACAACTTTCATCGCCCAATATATAGAATACATATTTACATAAGTTCGCAACCCCATTTACTGTCTACGAAGCCTCTAAACATGAAAAAGGGATGATATAGTACTTGCCGGTAACAAGGCTTTGGCTATACCTTATACAAATATCAAAACAAGATCCAAAATAGAAGCGGCTTGAGCCACGCAGGGCCCCAAAAGGAAAGGGAATCACCAATTCAGCTGATAGGGAGTGATGAGGAGCTACGGTCGGTGGATTGGAGTACCTGCTATGGATCCACCTACAATCATAACATGAATGCAGCTCCCTCGGCAAAAGGGACGTTAGTACAATTGAATTGTACTGGTACGTATAACAAACCTTAGCCTGAGTAACCTCAAGCCACACACAAGTAATAAACAATAGAAGGAAGCAACAATTGAGTACACACAAGGAAAACAATCAAGGCAAACAAGTTAACAAACTCTCCTTTCCCCATCATCATTTCCACATTTTCAATTTCACAACGTTCTAATATTTCATTTCAATAGTGATATCAATCGCTTTCCATCCTTATTACCTCGGCCACCCTTATTACCATAACCCACACCTTATTACTTCGTGTTGCAGCGCGCAACCCAACCCACCGAACAAGTCACAATTCATAAACAACACAACCACAACAACAATTCACATAGAATAACAACAGTAATAATTTACAAGGATAACCACAACAAGTTTTAAGAACAACAACCACAATTCCCAATAACAACAGCAACACAACTCACAAAAGATTTAGGTGACTATCCATACCATTTCCATCTTTTTCAATAGCCTGTTATACCATTTAGATCACAAAAATAGTTTTCCACGACTATCCACAAGGGATGTTATCACAATTATTTCAATTTCACCAATTGCGATTCCTCTCTATTATTTATTCCACAGTCCTTGCTCCATATCACATTTGTAATCACAACTTAGTTTATTGCCATTTACTTGCACAATCATATCGGATGTCTTAACCAACAACGCATAAGGCATAATATTTACGTGAATTCACAAATAGTTCACACAAGTAAACACATCCTGTTCACAAGAGTTTAACTTTACAACTAATTCATGGAGATATCGCATACCAAGTATTCGAACACCAAACAAGGCGCTTTTACAAGGGTTAAGGTAAGCCATACATACCTGAAGCTGAATTCCTTTCAAATTCCTACTTCCAATTCACCAAAAATCTAGCAACGTCAATATAGTGCACAAATTAATGCACATAACTTAGAATTGAAGTTCACAATTGCTACTCAAACTCATTTAGGTTGTCAACCCCTCTTTGAATACTTCTTTACTCCTACCCAATCCCTCCTGCTAGATTTTAGATTTTTAATATACATGCATGCATGATTTCAACCATTATTTTAAGAACTAATGCAAGAGACTCCTCCTATTAGTTTAAACCAGAAATTCAATAGGAGAAGTTAGGGATTTTACCTGTAAGGAAAGGGGGTATGAAGATAAGCTTGAAATTTCCCAGCCCGGATGGTTTTGAAAAACTAAATTTTGGAGAAGATGACTTTCTCTCTCAAGACCCTCTCTTCCTCTCTCTTAATTTGTTCAACAAGATTGTTAAAATGAGGGGGTTGAGGTGTTTTATTTAAAAGGGGTCGGGTTTTAAAATTTAGAAAAATAAAAGCCCAAGAAAATCTGCAGTCGCATTCTGCGATCGCAGAATCGAAATGCGGTCCGCAGATTGGACCGCAGAAATGCGCCCAAAACTCTGATGGTCTGCCTGGGTCTGCGACAGGAATGCACTCCGCATTCCTGTTATGCGATCGTATTTTGCACCGTAGAATTGACCTCCACAAATCCTTGAGGAACTTATGCGACGATTATGCGGTCCGCATATTGATTATGCGATCGCATAATGGACCGCATTTTCAACATCATTTTGAAAACCCTTCTGCTTCACTCTGCAGCAGAAATGCGGTCCGCATAGCTGATCTGCAATCGCATTCTGGACCGCAGAATGACATTTTTCTAGAAAAATCGATTCTTTTGATTTTTAAGTGCGAAATCAGTAAAAAGGGTCCGAACCGCGGCACATATTCGGATCTTGGCACTAGGATCTACTAGATTTTAAGCACAAAATTTTACGGGGCCTTACAGTTATATACGCGTATAGTATATATATGTGGGGTATGGGAAAAGGTTATAGCATTACATATGCACCACCACCTGATCAGTTGGTATATTTCGATGATTTTACCCACAGAGGACAAGATGATATGATGGGATGACCTTAGAGGCTTGATGATATTATGTACTCATATACTTATGCATGATATGACATTTACATGCACATGCATGACATTATAAATGTTTTATAATTCACAAAGCTACTCAGACTTACAGGCTGAGTACTTACTCCATATTTCTTTTATGTCTTTTATATACTACTTTTCATTCCTTATATACTCGGTACATTATTTGTACTGATATTCCTTTTGTCGGGGACGCTGCATTTCATGCATGCAGATCCTGAATAAGAGGTTGACAGTCCTCCTAGTAGGCTCAGCTCAGCGAAAGGTGTTTGTGCACTCCACTTGCTCCGGAGTTACCTAATTGATTAGTATGATTTTGACATGTATTGACTGGTATAGCGGAACCCTGTCTCGACCTTTATAATATTTATGAACTCTTAGATGCTTGTAGACAGATGTCAGGTATATAGATACTTGTATGGCCTTGTCGGCCTATGTTTTAAGTTTACAAGTGATCATGTCAGCCTTATAGGCCCGTACGTCACATGTATAAGTTTCTATATCATGTTGGGTCATCCTATGTCTATTATTCCCTTATGTTTTATTCTGATTATCTCATGATAGCCCTTTTGGCCCATTTACCAATTATAATACAATAAGAAAGATATGTTACATTAGTACTCGGTTGAGTAAGGTAACGGGTGACCATCATGACCCTTCAGTTTTGATCGTGATATCAGCAAGCTTAAGCACAAGTAGTAGGTTGTTATACTCACCTTAGACAGTAGCAACAACCTGAAATTTCAGACAAACACAACCCACAATTATCGTCAATGACACCACAACACTATAGGTGTTATGTTCTCTTCTTGAATCAACTTTTGTTTTTCAAGTTGGTGTGTGAACACTTGCATTTTGCTTTAGAATCTAATATATAAGAAAGAGGGACCGATTATGTCACTCCCCAAAATCGTGGAACGTGACTGGCGCTCAACCGAGTAAACCAGATTGAGCAAGCCTGTTAGATTTCATTCTACTCAAACTAGTTCATGAATAAAGAGGGAATGTTATCACGTTTTATTAAAACACTAAGCAATCTTCCATTAGCAACATTCACTTTATTTCCGTTAATGACTTCATTCATATCTTTCAAAATACTACAAGTTTACAAGCTTAATGAAAAGAATGCTTATCAAATACTAACATTTCTACGCTTGAATCCCAACATCAACCATCAACCATCACCCACAAACAGTCTATGAAGCCTCTAAATACGACAGAAGAGTAATAGGGAATGCCGGAAATAAGGCTCTGTCTATACCTCAAAATGTGATGAGAAAATCAACAAAAGATACATGACATGACCCCGAGATGGAGTGGGGCTCACCAAGTCTGCTGGAAAGAGCATACCACTATCACTAGCTGATGTCGCTCGTTGTGGAACCACCTGTATCATTAAATGATACAACGCCCCCGACAAAAGGGACGTTAGCACCATCGAATAACACTAGTATGTAAGGCTAAAAGACCTCTTTTAGAATAGAATAACCACTCAAGCAAAGAAACCATAAAACCGTAAGCCAAAACCTACAACATACAAGAATACAATTTGAAAAATATAAGTCTTCTAGTTTATGAAAGTAATATATAATGTTTTTGGTTGGGAGATCATTAACACCAATATGAGTTATACCACCGTCTTTGTTCACAAAGAGTCCGATCGCGACCCGATCGACTAGGTCGTCCCTTTGGGGACATATACCACAATCACAATTTGTAGTTTTGATTCCCAGCACAATGCCACCATGTGTGTGACATGGCATCCAATCACAGCCAAATCGGCTAAGCTGCCTTCCCACATATGCTGTGTGGGTTGGCGTTACCAATTTACAAATGTTACTAAGTTCATCCCAATTAAGGGGAATTACCATGATCCAGCCATAACCGGCACGTGTAGTTTCAATTATGAGCCTTATGACCCTCACTTCCTAGGTTTTTCTAATGATACTCCCAAAAATATTTTTGATTTGATTGGATATTGCACATAATTGTAGCATAATACAAGTATACAAATATAGCATAATACAACTATGCTTACCTCAATATCTTTCACATTTTATAGTTTTTATTAATGTTCTCAATCTCTCTCGATAGCAATAGTTCTTTGGCCCTTAGTTCATCTTTTTCATGGCAAAGGCCGAATTTTTAGTTTTCCACATTTTCATCTCCTTTATTTCCAAGGATCATCAACCAATATCAATGTACCAAATATTCTGGAAATCATATATTTTCGAGTTCATTAGTAATGAAAACATCAAACATAAGGGATTTTTCCCAAGGAGGGACATGCCAACCAACAATTGAAATACCCATTGGAGTTATAAGCAAGCAATCACCTCAATTATCCTTGAATTATGCATTTTCCATCATGACAATTGTACAATTTCACCATCGGAATATGTAAGGACTTCCATTACATTGAATGTATTTCTAAGACAAAGTAATATCTATAATAGCCATTTATGGGCGTAGTTCGGGCACACGACCTTTAGGCCATTATGTATTTTTTTAGGTTAGTTCCTAACAGTTGGGTCGATGCTTGTTTCATAATTTGTTTCACATCTTCTCATTCGATTCATTTCCAAACATCTTTATAGTTTATCAACAAATAGGCACATTCAATCAAGGCATTTAGTACACATAAGAGCAGCTAGGAGCATTAAACAAATCGAATTCTTCTCACCCAATTAGTATACTTCATTGAAAATATGACTCAAGGCTATACCACTTCGGTAGACAAATCACACTTAAACTTACAAAAACAATGTGGAATTCGCTTCCAAGAGAGAATGTTTAGCCTACATACCTTGATTGAGCTTTCCTTAAGTCCTACTATACTCCAAGACTCTTAGAAATTTCAATTTCTTAGGAATATGACAAATCGAACCACAAATTAGAGAGGTGATCATAGTTTTAGCTCATTTGAGCATATTTTCAAATACTAAGCGTGCATTATGTTTTTAAAACCTTTTTGTGAAAGATCCTACCATCCCTCATCCCATCCTTAGCTCAAGGCCTCACCAAATACTTTAAGAACTCATGCATGCAAGATATCCGTTCCCATCCTCATGGATTACCCTTCTAATGGTCTATCCTAGTTATGTCTAGTAATTAAGAGCTTGGGTTATAGAACCTTACCCTTTAGGAAGAAGACCTAGGTGCCTTTCATGACAAATCTTCAAGGTTTAAGCAAGATATTAGGAGGAATGTTGATGAAGAACCCCTTCTCCCTCTAGCACCCTCTCGCTCTCTCTAAATGAATCCTGAAATATGATGAAAATGAAGGGTGGCATATAATATATCGACATGGGTCGGGTAAGAAAATTATAATTTAGGAGCCCCGGCACAAATCCACGATCGCATAATTTACATGCGGCCCACAAAAGGGACAGCAAAAATGGCCCCCGAAACATGAACAAACTGCCCGGGTAAGCGACAAAAATGCAGCCTGCATACCTTTTCTACGGTCGCATAATGCACCGCAGAACTGACCATCGAAAAATTCCAAGGAGATTATGCGATGACTATGCGGACCGCATATTGACTATGCAATCGCATAATTGGCCGCATAGTTGACCTCAAATTAACCATCAAACTACCTCACTCTGCAGCGACTATACAGTCCGCATAGCTATTATGCGACCGCATAATGGACAGTAGAAAACACACTCTTCTGAAAAACGTTTTCGAATTTCTAACACATATTCCTAACTTGGCACTACCACGTCTCGGGTTTTTGAGTAAAAATTTTCATGGGGACTTACAGATTATTACCTTAATCAACAATAACAACACGAAACCGGAGGTTACTTCACTTTGAAGAACCCTCAAAAATAGCCACAAGATGAAGAACTACGATCTAGCAAGCATCACAGTGTTTCTAGCGTTGGATTCATGTTTTTATCTTAGTTTTTGACCCTAGAATCATGTAATAAGCCTTGGAGAGAATTTAAGAAGTATTTTTATTATAAAAATGAGTTAAAAAAATTTAGAATTGACTTAAATACAAGCTGGAGTATTACAGCAACATTGTGAGTTCCATGAGAGTTGCTTGCGCTGTCTCGTGAAAATGTGAATATCTCTATACTACGATGTCTTATCAACAAATGGTTAAATGCATACTAGACTCATAAATATTCAATTTGGTAGGTAGATCACCCCATAATTTGAAGTGTATTGGGATAGAAGCTCATCTACATTTGACCTAATTTTCAACATATTTGTGAATGTAAGTTGTGATGACCTTTGTCAACTTTTGTTCCACAACTTGCTTGACTTCAAAATATAACCCAAGACTATCATATGACAAAAATAAGTCATAACATAACCTCCTTATAATGTTAAGCACCCTCTATATTAATCATCTGAGTCTCCAACATCTATTCAAGCAAAGGATTTGAGAGGTAGTGAAGATGGTTGGAGTTATTGAAAGATAATTATATTACTATATTGTATCATTTGTGGAAGGCTAATATGGTGACTGATGCCTTGAATAAGAAGGTGGAGAGCATGAGTGGCTTTACATTTATACCGGTAATAGAGAGACCATTGGCTTTGGATGTTCAGACCTTGGCTAATAGGTTCATGATGTTTGATATTTCGAGCCTTGTATGCTTCTTGCTTGTGTTGTGGAGAAGTCATCTTTGTTGGAGCGCATCAAAGCTCCCAATTTAATAATCCTCACTTGTTGGTGTTAAATGTCGCGGTGCAATGGGGTTTTGCTAAGAAAGATATGATTGGGGATTATGGTGTTATGTGGTGTTAAGTCCAAATTTTTGTTTCGAATGTTGATGGATTGGGAGAGCTGATCTTTGAAGAGGCTCATAACTCATGGTAGTCTATTTAGCTAGTATTCACAAAGATGTATTGTGACTTGAAACAATATTAGTGATGGAGGAAGATAAAGAAAGTCATTTTTAGACGTGTCTCTCAGTGATTGAATTCTCAGCAAGTGAAGTGTGAATATCAGAAACCGGATGGTTTGACTCAAAAGTTGGTGATACCATAGATGAAGTGGGAGCGCATCACAATGGACTTTGTGGTAGGCTTACCATGGACCTTGATAAAGTATGATGTTGTTTGGGTCATTTTGGATCGATCGACTGAGACCACACATTTCATTTCAGTGTGCCTTCCTACACTTCAGAGTGGTTGGCTCAGATATACATCAGAGAGGTTATTCTCTTGCACGGTGTGCCCGTTTCTATCCTTTAAAATCGTGGCCCACAGTTCACTTCACACTTTTGGAGAGATGTTCAATATGAGATAGGCATGCGGGTTGATTTAAGTACTCCATTTCATCCTCGGACGGACGGGCAGTCTGAGCGGAGCATTCAAATTTTTTAGGATATGTTGAGGGCTTGTGTGATTGATTTCGAAGGCCAGTGGGATCAATTTCTCTTATTATTTGAGTTTTCATACAACAAGTATTATTAGTCGAGTATCCAGATAGCTCTGTATAAGGCCTTATACGGGAGATGATGTTATTCTCTAGTTGGTTGGTTGGAACCTTTTTTGGGCACATATTTAGTACTTGATGCATTGGAGAAGGTGAAAATGATTCAAGAGCAACTTTCTACAACACAATCCAAGGAAAAGATTTATGTTGTGTAACGAACCAACCAGCCGTTCTGGGCATTTTCTTTCTATTTAGCTGTTTGAAGTCTTGAGTATCTTAATTTGATGTATTATGAATTTTGTGAATTTTCTGTTTCGGTTTTCAGGTGTTTCGGATTGATATGGAAGAATGATTCTCAACTAGAAATCTTTAAGTTGGAAGAGTTGACCAAGTTTGACTTTTGTGTATTTGACCCCGGATTGGAGTTTTGATGATTCCCTTAGGTCCGGATGGTGATTTTAGACTAGGCCGTATAATCGAATTTGCATTTGGATATTTCTACAAGGTTTCGGTACTATTTAACAAAAGTTAAAAAGTTGAGGGTTTATATTGTTCATAAGTTTGACTGAGAGTTGGCTTTGATGATAATGGGTTCCAATTATTATTCCAGGAGTTGGAATAGGTTTGTTATGTCATTTGGAACTTCTATGCAAAATTTGGGTTCATTCCGGATTTCTTAGGCTTGTATCGGATGCTTGGTTCGAAGTTTGAGGTTTATGAACTTAAAAGATTGATCTTGATCGACGATTCATGGTTTTTATATTAATATGAATGATTTGAAGCCTCAAGTAGGTCCATAATATGTTTTGAGACTTCTTGGTATGTTCGGACGGGGTCCCGAGGTGCTTGGGTAAGTTTCAGGGTGATTTTGGATCATTTCTTGGCCATATTTAGTTATTGGTTTTTGGGTAAAAGAGTGTGCATTGCGATCGTAGACTTTGGGTCATGTTCACAAAGAAAAAAGTCGGAAAAAAGGATATGCGTATCTCGTTCGCAAAGAAGAAATTCAATTGTCACTTAGCTGACTTCGGAAGCTTATATCTTGTAATTCTATAAGGAATTTGGAGATGATCTAAAAATAAAAGTTGTAGTGTTTTGTTTCTAATTTTTAGAAAATCAAATTGTTGGTCATTTGGAATTATGTATAAAAAGTTATGAATGATACACTACAGACTATCTGAGAAAATTTTGGCAAGGATAATGGAAATTTGTTCATCACGATCGAGAAGGTAAAATCGGTGCTGAATAATTTTTTTTGAATCGTGATCGCGAGATTGATGACCGTAATCATATACGGTACCTCTGGAGCAGTGTTTAAAGTTCTCTATTTCGAAGGCGCTGGTCATTTTACCATATTTTGAGCTATGGAGCTCGGATTTGGCGATTTTTGAGGTAATTTTAACCACTGGATTGGGATAAGTGTTTTCTATTAAATTTAGATTATATTTCGTGAATATATCTTCGATTTTGTTTTTAGGTTATGAATTTTAAAAGAGGAATTGGGGGTTTTTGTCTAAACCTTCCTTAAGTGAATTTTTGAGTTTTGAACATTGATACGAACTCGAATTTGAGGAAAATAGTATGGTTCGACTCGTAATTGAATGTATTACTGGATTTGTGAGTATTTTGGGGTAACGAGGTGTGGGCCCGGGTTTGACTTTTTTGTTGACTTTGAGTAAATGTGTAAAATTTCGACATTTATCATTATATGATGTTTCTGAGTTGCTTTGGCTAGTTTCGAGTCTTTCAAAGGTCGATACGAGCGTGATGTCGTTTCTAGAGTGTTGTTTGGCTTGCTCGGGATTGGATTTGGCTTGCTTGGCATTCGATTTGTCTTATTCGAGGTACGTAACATATTAAAACATGAATTTTAGGATATTTAACCCTAGGAACTATGTTATATGAAGTGTATTGAGGTGGCGCACATGACGATTACGTGGGCGTGCACCAGGGAAATCAAGATTGTAGTTGGCTATTAGACTATGACCGGACTTGTTTTGTTGTTATATCTTCTTGCATCCATATTCTTCCAACTTGTTTGATTATATGACTCGTGAATCATGTTAGAAATAATGTTTAGGCTATGTGCTTATTCGGTTAAGACCTAATGTCACGATCCCAATTTTTCTCTGTAGGATATCGTGATGGCACATAGTCTATATGACTAAGTAAGCCTAACAAATAAAAAATACTAAACAGATATAAATTTACAAGTTACTGAAACAACTAAATAATAGATAAAAACCTTTGAAAACAGAATCTCACAGTACACACCCCAAAATCGGTAGAATTAAGTCATAAGCTCTAAAGATTACAACTAGAGTAACTACTGCATAACTGTCCGGAAAAAAAATGCAACAGGAAGAAAAGTACGGAAGGTGACTCTGAGGCCTGCGGACATGGAGTAGGTATACCTTAAAGTCTCCCAACAAGTAGCTACAACAATCGTCTAACGACCGACAAGAGCAGATGTACCTGGGCCTGCACAAAAAGATGTGCAGAAGCATAGTATTAGTACACCACAACAGTAACCAATAAGTATCGAGCTTAACCTCAGTAGAGTAGTGATGAGGCCAGGTCAAGACACCTACTAGAATATAAAAAGACAGTATGAAACTGTAATACATATAGGTAATGGAAAGTGAAGAAACAACTATTATGGAAAGCTAATATTAAGAACTAGTGCCGGAAACCAACAATAGAAATAACACAAAAGAGCAACTAAAGTGCTACAATGATCATGTATGGACACCAATTGCTAAAATAAATAAGGAATGACACAACAAGATATATTTTCAATCAAAAGCACCTTGCAACATGAAACAAATAGCAAGAATTAAAAGGTACCACCTCGCTTATAATGAAATCAAAATCGAGGTACCGCCTCGTATTCACTTTTAATCAATTTCAATCAAAATCTTTCCTTTTACCACCGCTTGAGCCTTCCTTTTAAAATAGATTTTGAAAATAGTTTTTTGGAAATAGCTACACGCACTTTCCCACCTTATGACACCTGGCTTCACGTAGTTCCCATACAAGAAACACACCACATAAGTAACAACTTATACCGCCGCATGCACATAAACCCAAGCCTTATACATCCGGATGCACGTCAACATCGTATCACAATAATAATTCACACCACAAGTTTCTATATATCCCAACTTGCCAACAACAACAATATCAATGTTTCAACAACAATAGCCCATGGCTCCACCACAGCGTACACAAGAATATCAACAAAAATAATGGATGAAAAATACTCAATAAGATAGATGTTTCAATAATAACCAACATCGCCTCAGCGTATTAATGACTTTGAAAAGTTTAAACACCAAATAACTCAATAAGGAGAGAAATAATGTATAACCACAATATTGGATAAGACTAACTTCACAATAAAAGAGATAATATTCAACAATGAGTATCAAATAATAGAAATCAACAAGTGAAGGGATAACATGAATAATTACTTCAACAATGATAATTAACATTGAAGAGATAGCATGTAATAATAAAGGAGACAACAAGTTCAACTAATGCATGGGAGCAATTTATCAAGTAGGATATAGACAAATACTAAACAAGTCAACTAAGGCATTAAAGGATAGTCTAACACAATTAAGGATAATTTGACTATGAGAATTTAGAACATAATATGTCATTTCCATTAAAGCATGGAAATAGTCTAAGTAGTCTAAATCGGTCAAATAGTACGTACAACCCGTGTACCCACTCATCACCTTGCTTACACGGCTTTCACTTGGCATAATTGAATCAAACAATACCAATCTTAAGGGGTAGTTTTCCAACATGAAGTTAGGTAAGACACTTACCTCAACTAGGCCAATTCAACACCCAGAAATAGCTTTCCTTTAAAATCCGCCTCCACACAGCTTAATCTAACCAAAATCGACTCAACATCATCAAACAATGCTAGGGAATTCAATTTGAATAGGTAAAGTTAAGATCTTTACACTTTTCCAAAAAGTCAACAACAGTCAACTCGGGGTTCACCCGGTGAAAACCAAGGTCCAATGGTAGATTCCTTCTACTTATGACCCTACGAGTTCATATCGACTATGATAATGCAATTTTTTATTTTTCAAAAACTTGACAAAGGTTCATAAAATTTCCACTTTGATTCACATGATGTTGATGGTAAGATCTAATATATGTTGATGGAATATGATTATAAATATATTAGAATCACTTACCTAAGGTTTGTAGGTGAAAATCACCTCTCCAAATCGTCTCCTACTGAGTCTAGGGTTCGAAAATCCCATCTCCTAACCCTTTAACCAGCTGCAAATGGCGCATTTATGACACAAGGTTCGCATTTGCCAACCCTCGCAATTGCGGACCAGGGCTCGCATTTGCGGACCCTGACAGACTCAACATAGATCTCAATTGTGATAGAGTCTTCGCAATTGCGAACTAGGTAATATTGGAAAAACGGACAAATTTTATTGGCTTTGCAAATTCAAAGGTGATATCGCATTTGCAACAATTGCCCATTACATGTCGCCTTCGCAAATGCGAGCCTGGTGTTTGCATTTTGCGACACCAGAGCAGCAGACTGCAGTTTTTGCAATTTGAAATCAAAAACACTTCCAAAACATGTCGGAAACTCATTCGAGTGCTCGGGGCTCCAAACCAAACATACACACATGTCTAAAAATATCACACGAACTCGCTCGCATGATCAAAATCCTAAAATAACATCTAATACTATGAATTGAACTCTAAAACGCATGATGTTTGAAAATTCTTTTAGGGAACTTCTAGAATTACTACTAAGCGTCTGAAACCTATCAAATCAATTCCAAAAGACACAATATTTTGCAGACTAGTTCTAAATTCTATGACGGACCTATTCTAAGTCCCAAATTTGAATTATAAGATTGAGAGATAAAATTTAACCTATGGTTAAACATTTCAACTTTAAATTTCCAAATTTTGGTAGATACACATAGGTCAATCTACAAAATTCCAAAATCAATTTTGGGAATATGCCTAAGTCTAAAATCCTGATACGAAGCTATTGGAGTCATAAAACACAGTTCCAGGGTCATTTTCACAAAAGTCAAAGTTTGGTTAACATTATCAAATTTAAACTTCTAAGTCAAGAATCAAGGGTCGAAATCAACCACAACGCTTCTCGAAATGAAACTAATCAAACCCGACAGCCATAAAAACATGAACAAACATATGTGAAGCAATAAAAGGGGTGCAATTACAAAAAATGACCGATCGGGTCATTACATTCTCCCCCTCTTAAAAGAAATGTTCGTCCTCAAACGTGCATAAGGACATACCCGAAGTGGTGAAAAGATGAGGATAACGACTACATATGTTGTGCTCGATCTCCTGGATGACCCCTCCATTGAACCTTCACTGAAGCAATATCCTTTGATCTCAACTTTCGGACCTGCCGATCCAAGATAGCCACATGCTCCTCAATGTAAGTCAAATCCTCGTCCAACTACACTGTGCTAAAGTCCAGAACAAGAGACAAATTACCATAATACTTGTGGAGCATAGAGACATGTAACACTAGATCAATTGCCGATAAACTAGGTCGCAAAACAAGCTTGTATGCCACCTCTCCAATCCTCTCAAGGATCTCAAAAGGCCCGATATACCTAGCCCTCAACTTGCCCTTCTTTACGAACCTCATAACACCCTTCATGGTAAAAACCAGAGCAAGGCTCACTCTCTAACCATTAATGCAACATCGTGAACCTTCCGATGTGCACAACTCTTCTGTCTAGATTAGTCAATGTGAAGCCCATCCGGGATCATCTTGACCTTCTCCAAAGTATCTCAAATCAGATCCATGCCTAATAACTTAGCCTCTCCCTATTCGAAGCACCCAACTGGAGCACGACATCGTCTACCCTATAGAGCCTTATACGGAGCCATCTGCATGCTCGATGGTAGTTGTTGTTATAGGTAAACTCCACAAGTGTCAAAAAGTGATCCCAAGCTCCCCCAAAATCCATAACATATGCACGAAGCACACCCTCCAATACTAAATAGTGCGCTCAGACTGTCTGTCCGTTTGAGGGTGAAATGTTGTACTCAACCCAACCCGTTTGCCTAGATCACACTTCACATCCTTCTAGAAATACGAGGTGAACTGTGCAACCCAGTCAGAGATGGTGGATACACGTGCGACATGAAGTCAGATAATCTCGCAGATATAAACTTGAGCCAGCTACTCCAAAGAAAAGGTAGTCACTACCAGAGTGAAAGGAGCCGACTTGATCAGCCTGTCCACAATCACCCTATTGGCCCAAGTTTAGATGAAGTTTTGAAGATTGATAAAATAAACTTAGTCATGGACCAGGTCCATTATGTGAGACACAGTGGTTATCTACCTATACGTGTGAGATGCACGTGAAGAAGATAAGTCTGAAGGATCAACAATAATATCTTCTGAACTGATCGAAAAGGTTGCATAAAGGATAAGGAGATGAAGTCTCCTTATGTAAAGAGAACTAAATCCGGATCAAGAATATGGGGTATTGCACATACGTAGAAGTTAAACTAAATTGAGAGCAAAAGAGCTGGGCAATTTTGCAAGCAATTTATGTGTGATTCAAGTGTGCATTCCTGAAGCTACATGAACCAGATTGAAGAACCAATTCTATTGTGTTTATTCTTATTGTAGTTCAATTGTAGTAGGTGTTACATATTGTACCTTTTTAGCTTTATAGAAGTAATTGTATTAGGTACTTTGAGTATTCAAGTTAGAGTTAACTTGAAGGTGTCGCAACAGTTGAGTCTGGTTGCCACACTAAGATTAGAATTTAATCCTTAGGTTTACAAGAGTTTTGTAAATGCTGTTTTTGCTCAGTGATTTTAGTGGAAGTTTGGGAAAATCCTACCGAGTAGTAGGTCGTGGTTTTTTCACCTTTTGATCCAGGTGTTTTCCACGTAAAAATCTCTGTGTTCTTTATTTTATGCACTCTTAATTTTGCAAACAGTGATAGTAAGTACATCTAGAATAACCCGGTTCTTCTAGTGCAAAAATTGGGTACAATACAAATTACCCCCCTCTTGTGTGGTATTGACGTGTAGAACATCAATTGGTATCAGAGCAAGTTATCCTTGAAGAGGCTAACACCTTAGGAGAAGATCAAAAATGATTGCACCACCTGGGAACTAGGAAGGGCAATCCACTGCCAGGCCTCCACTTTTCAATGGTCAATATTATTTGTAGTGGAAGAACAGAATGAGAGATCACATTATAGGGGAAGATTATGAACTCTAGGACATAGTCATTGATGGTCCCCTAGCAACCACAAAGAAGAATGCTGAAGGAATTGATGTGCCAAAGACAAGAGCTGACTGTACTGCTGGGGACCTCAGGAAGTGGGAGAAAAATGCTAAAGCCAAGAAATAGCTTGTGTGTGGACTATGACCAGATGAGTACAGTAGGATCCAAAGTTGTACAACTGCTAAGGAAATATGGGACACTCTGCAAGTGGCCCATGAAGGAACACCTCAAGTGAAAAGATCAAGAGGAACACTTCTGTATTCTCAATATGAAAATTTTACTAAGAAGGAAGGAGAAACTATCTAGGAGATGTATACTAGATTCACTACTTTGACAAATGAACTTGAGTCTCTTGGAAGGATTATCCTTGAAGAAGGCAAGGTTGAGAAAATTCTAACAAGGGTTCTGCCAGTCACATGGGAAAGCAAAATCACTGCTATTCAAGTATCCAAGAATATTGCTACCCTTTGACTGGATGAACTGATTGGAAATTTGACTGCTTATGAAATGAGAAAACAAACCATGAAGATGGATACCCCCAAAAAGGAGAGAAGCTTAGCTCTCAGAATTGCTGAAGGTGCAGATCTGGAAAATGATAAGTGGCTATTATGACTAGGGATTTCAAAAAGTACCTGATGAGAGGAAAGGGTTCTTCAAGAGGTACAACCTTCAACAAAATAAGAGCTTCGGAGAAACAGAATAATGAGGGTTGCTACAAGTGCGGTAAAACTGATCACATGATCAAGAACTGCCCTCATTGGGAAATTGAGTAGAAGAAAGAAAGAGCTCAATGAAGGAACAGGTTCAACCTAAAAGAAACAATGGTTCAACCAAGCCTATGGTTGCTGCTTGGGGAGAAACCTCAGATGAAGACTGAGAAGATGAAACTTAAGAGGAGCAAGCACTGATGTCCATCGAAAAATCAGATGATGAACAAGAGGTAAGTATTCTTCATCTTAAAGACAAGATTAAATTTCTGTCTAAAAAAAAATTGGCTGAGCTATTACTAGACTTCATTGACGGGTCTGAAATAATTAACAATGAGAAGGGAGTTCTGTATAAAGAATGTGTGATTCTAAAAGCAAAATGTAAAAGTCTAGAGTCTAGGGCAAATGAGAGTGATAATACAAATTTTGAGTTGAAGAACCAGGTTCTTGAACTTGATAACGGTGTTCAAGAACTGAGGTCTGAAAATTTAAGATTGAAACTAGGAACTGGAAAGAAGAAATCTGATCACATACGTCTCACTCTAGAAGAAAATCTAGGAAAGATGAAGGATGAATTGTATAACAAGGATGAACTAATTAAAGTCCTAAAAGAAGAACTAGGAAAGGTGAAACATGAATTAGACAGAACTTGCAAATGGAACAAGGCCTCTGATGCACTCTCCTGATTGCAAGAGCATCACAGTAGCAACAAGAGAAGACTTGGCTTTGGGACTCAAGCTCCAAAATGGGACCCTAAAAGCAAGTACCTCACACTTTCTGAGAATAAAATCTACACAAACTGTGGCAAGACTGGCCATGACAAAAATGAATGCAATGCAAAATTAAAGGCCAGTCAAAAGAACAAAGCTTATGTTCAAGAAAAACACAAGCTGCCTGGTTGGGCAAGAAAGAATCTGATTCATCCTTTTGCCCATAGAAAGGGACTCAAACTAGTTTAGGTTTCTAAGACTAACCCCTGATTTCCTTTTGCAGGTCCAAATGAAAGGGAGGATCCAAATATGGTATACGGATAGTGGCTGCTCAAAACATATGACTGGGGACAAGGACCAGTTCCTTTCACTTGAGGACTTAAAAGGAGGTAATGTCTCCTTTGGTAATGGAAAGAAACGTGAGATCATTGGGTAGGAAAGGTAGGCAAAACAGATTCTCATTCTATAGAGAATGTCTTTGTGATAGATGGCTTGAAATATAGCTTAATAAGTGTGTCACAATTGTGTGACAGAATTGTGACAGAGATGGCTTTCACCTCTAACAAATGCTTTGTGATTAACCTTACAACTGACAAGATTGTTTTGTAGGGAAAAAGTGTTAACAATATTTACATTGTAGATTTGTCAACTCTTTCAGAAAATGAACTCACTTGCTTAAGTGTGTTAGTTAATAATCCCCTCCTGTGGTACAAAAGACTTGGTCATGCTAGTCTAAATCAGCTAAACAAATTAGTCTCCAAGGACTTGGTGATAGGGTTACCTAATATCAAGTTCCACGAAGACAAAGTTTGTGAGGCGTGTGCAAGAGGGAAGCAAGTAAGGTCATCCTTCAATCCAAGAAAATGGTAAGTGCGTCCAAGATGTTGGAACTGGTTCATATGGATCTATGTGGTCCAATGAGAACTATGAGCAGAGGTGGAAAGAAATATGTAATATTGCTAGTTGATGACTATTCTAGATTCACCTGGATTTTATTTCTAACCTCCAAAGATGAAGCATTTGACATTTTTTCTGCATTTGTTAGGAAAACTCAAAAACAAGTAGGAAATCAACTTGCCTCCATTAGGTCTAATCATGGAATTGAGTTTGAAAACTCCAAGTTTGCTGAGTTATGTGATGAAAATGGCATAGATCACAACTTCTATGCCCCTAGGACTCCACAACAAAATGGAGTAGTTGAAAGGAAAAATAGAACTCTTGAGGATATGGCTCAAACTATGCTACTTTCTAGCAAATTGCCTCACAGCTTCTGGGCAGAGACCGTAAATATTGCATGTTACATCATAAATAGATGCATGACCAGACCTCTTATTGAGAAAACTCCCTATGAGTTATTTAAAGGGAGAAAACCAAACATATCCCATCTTAGGGCATTTGGTTGTAAGTGCTATGTGCACAATAATGGAAAAGACTCCCTAGGAAAGTTTGATCCCAGAAGTGACGAGGGAGTATTCTTGGGATATTCTTCACATAGCAGAGCTTATAAGGTGCTTAATAAAAGAACTCTATGTGTAGAAGAAAGTGTGCATGTAGTACTTGATGGAACTAACATTCTTTCTGAGAGACGGGAATATGAAGATGAAGCCATTGGACTGGTCAAAGACTTGGAGGCTGATAAAGGACTAGACTCCTTTGAGGATTGGGGTAAATTACTCAAAAAGTTTCATTAAGAACATGGAGGTGCACTTCAGTCATTATGTTTCATGACCGGGGTAAATTACTCAAAAAGTTTCAAGATGAATTTCCATTATTTTGAAAAAGAATCAAGAAAGAGATATGACTTAAATATTAAATTTATATTTGACTGTGTCGCAGGTATGATTCACGAGTGGGGTAATTTATTAAATTTATATTTGACCGCATCACATTTATGATTTGTGAGCGGGGACCGCGTCGTATGTATGATTTATGAGCGGGTAAATAGATGCATCTATGGTTCACGCCATTCGACCCTCTAGCAGTGCAGAGTTTACTTTTATGCTGGATCAGGCCGTATGTCTCGGCATTTCCTATATATATATACACATTATTCTCATAGAATCGTGCGTGCCATTTGTCTAGAAGCCAGTGGATCTGAGGATCTTTCCCCGATTTGAATTATGATAACTTCCTTAATGAAATCGATATATATATATATATATATATATATATATATATGCTCCAGTTATGAAGGGAACTTGCTAGCTGAGAGCTTGGGTAAAATTATAAAGATGGAAATTGTATCCCGTGTTTTATACTTGTTTATTTCATATATTTACCTTGTTTCATGTTTATTCACTCCATTACTGTACCAATATTATGGGACCACTAGTAAATGTTAGAGTCGACCCCTCGTCACTGCTTCTTAGAGGTTAAACAGGATACTTACTGAGTACACATTATTTTCGTACTCATACTACACTTATTGTGCATTTTTTGTTGCACAGGTACATGTATGAATAGTGACCTAGTCAGGCGTAGCTGCATGTTGATACGGAGACTTAGGTAAATTGCACCTCCCGAGATGACCCGCAGTGGGCAGAGTCTCCTTTAGAGTATTGTATTGTGATTTCCTTTCTATCCAATTTGTATTTTGGACGTTTATTTTATTACATCTTGTTTGTCCTAGAAACTACTCAAGCACTTGTGACATCGGGTTCTTGGATGACTATGGGATTATTTAATATTTTAGTTTGTTAAAGACATCATTATTTATTTAGTGAATTTTTTATTTATTATTTAATTTATAAAAGGAATGATTTCAATAATTACTAAAATTGAAATTTAATTAATTTCTTGGTGTTGGCTTGCCTGAAAGTGGTGTCCGGCGCCATCACGACCCTTAGTGGATTTTGGGTCGTGATAACATGGTATCAGAGCACTAGGTTCCCCTAGGTCTCACGAGTCATGAGCAAGTCTATTAGAGTCTTGTAGATCGGTAAGGAGACGTCTGTACTTATCTTCGAGAGGCTACAAGGCTGTTAGGAGCACTTCCCTTCTTGATTCCTTAGCGTGTGATTTGATTCCCTTTGAGGCTTATGCCTTCATTTCCTTTCCATTCAATATTATGCGAGGCGAAGCGCTGGTCATGAATTGGCGAGTGAGTAATGGTAATGGTACTACGAATGTAGTGCGGGATATTTCTCCCTGCATGGTTGTTTGAGTTATGGTCGTCGCCTTACGGAAGGATATTCTATCATTTCTGCTTAGTAGCTGTACTTCTGAGAGCTTTGAGGCTATGTACAATTTGTGGTGCTTATGAATGGTTATCGCATGGTATTGATGTGATTGTGGGATGCTTGTCACTGCGTGGAAGGAGTGTATGACTTGGAAGAAGGTTTTCTCAGTGTATGATTTAGGGATTTGGCATTGTATTTCCGGCGAAGAAAAGTTAATCGGACTATAAAGTATTTGGTTCGGGTTGATGGAGTAATAAGACTCGGTGTTTTCAAGTGTAATGGAATCTTTATCTGCGACGTGGTGTCCTCATCCTCGATCGATATCTTAAATTTTCAGGTGTTATGACCTTCTACAATTTGCCTTTGGAGCAGGATTGTGAGATAGTATTGAAGAAGGGGCTGTCAGAGATCACGGAGTGCGGTGGTTCAGGATTAAGTTGGTGTTTCTAATGTCGACAGCTCAGAAAAGATGATATTTGGAAAGGTTTAAAATTGTTAGTGAACTATTGGTTAGGGTGCTACAGAGATAGATTTTTATTTAAGGCAACAGTTGGTCAACGAAGGATGAGGAAGGACACGTGGGAAGTGTCTTGTGGTGATTAAATTTCTAGAAGGCCGGATGTAAGAAGCGGAAGTCGAGTAGTTCCTTAAAGAAGGGGGGTTTGGCCAAAGTGGGAGAGTGGAAGAGTAGCATATAGGCTCAATGGCAAGATAACTACATACATTGAGGAAAGTTTAGAATGACGTGTGAACTTTGGTAGATGGTGATTGGGTCCATGGGCTTAATTTGAAATATCGGCTATTATACGGTGGGAGATTTGATAGCAGAAAGAAGTTGCTTGATATGAAGAAGGACACAGCATGACTTTGAATTGGAAAATATTGTTACATTTAGCTGATGTCCATAAGAAGTGAACGGACTAGCAATTGGTGAATGAGTACGGACTTAGAGTGAGTTATTGATGTCGTAGTGATTGTACCTCATGCAGCAACATTGGAAGATGTCGGCGCGTAATTTGCACAGATGGGTTGTCTTATGTGAGCAAATAAGCGGTGGCGAAGCTTCTGCGAAGATTCTACTGGCTATCCGGTAAGAGGTCGGACAGGTGAATGTGGTTAATACTTGAGAGTATTCATAAAGGGTTTTACATAAAGATTTTAAGGGATTTGGTGGGGTAGTTGTGCAAGATCATGTCAATAATGAAGAAAGGATCTTAGTAGGTTCCATGGTTATGTACACAGTGGCTTCAAGCTACGTGGGAGAGTCCCACCGCCTACGATTGGGTTACCCGGTTATCTTCTTAGGAAGTTTTGGGTTATCGGCGTATTGGTAAGTTATTTCGCTTAAGGGAAAAGAACATAAGTGATAATTTGAGAAAAGGAATTGATAAAGGCATGAAATAGTTGGCCTTATTGACTCATGATCAGGCTTTAGAAAGCGATTCAGTCGGGTGCTTCATTGAGATGGGTGTTCATGTGCTAGCGGAACCTCGAGTTGATTCTATTTGGGACCAAAACAGAGTGGGTGACTCTCAACAATGGTCCTAGTGAATTCAAAGGTTAAAATGCGATGCCTAAAGATTTCAAGCCTGCGGTATGGTTAAGAATCGAGTTTTTATGGCGGATTATAATAAGAAGCTCGGAATGTTCTATGATATTTTCGACTTGCAGTGTAGCATTTGGAAGAATGAGAGGAAATGACTCAAATTCGTAGTGAAGTTATCAGAATTGGCATACCAGTTGAGGATGCGAATGTGCGTACAAGGAAGGTATGAGATGGTTCATGGGACTTGAGACATCATGGTCTCGTGGTACAAGGCCAGTCGGGATGAGTGCGGATTGAGTTCTTTATGGGCTGAATGGAGTCATTATTATCTCTAAGGCAAGTTAAGGGTGAATTAGAAGAAGTTAGAATGGTTAGCCATGGTTGAATTGGCACAATGGTGGAGGTGATCAATTTCTTCAGCATCAATAAGTTATGCATGTGATTTGTGATGGTATGTGAGAGGTTCGACGCTGCCATAATTGATTTTATTTGGGGGTATTCAAGTATTATGGCATGTTATGTGTGGGTGGATCCCGGAAGGGTTTTGGTGGCATAGACCACTACTTGAGTATTTGAATGTTCTACGGATATGAGAAGTTACTCGCGTGTTGCTATGGTTCTCTTGGAAAGAGTTAAGTAAAAAGTTTCTAGGTGATAAAGTGTGTATCCTATTAGTGGTTCAGGCATTATGATTAAATTCTAGAACTATCGCCTATTGGCATATTAGGTGCAGTGAGCGGTATTAAATTTGGAAGTGAGGATCAAGGTTACAATTCGGTGTTGGCAAGGATGTCATGAGCTTGGATGACCAAGGAAAAGGATTGGGATGTTTAGAGTAAGCTGGTATTGTTTTCGGTGTCACATGAGATCACTGTTTCTCTAGGAGGCATTGCATCTTGGTTGTAGATTCTTACTATGCCTTACAATATATGGGTGATTGGTGGTGTGGATGTGGAACTCGTTATCAAGTATGGAAGGTCGTGGGAGCATACCTCACGGGAAGATTGTATAAGTGTGACATGTAGTCACTTGATTGATTAAAGATTTAAACCAAGTATGAAGATTGTGGTAGTATCACTAATTTGAGAATTTATGCCTGAAGGGCACTCGGTTTATTAGGTTGTGGATTAAGGAGGTTTACTCCAGTTATGGTGGTTGTTCCTGTTATTTATAGTAAAAAGGGGTATTTATGGACCCTTGAAATGTTATTTGCCTAGTATGGTGTGATCAAAATCGGCTTGAGGTCTATGGATGGATTTAAATATGAAAGTGGGCTCTATATCGGGCCGGATGTGTTCATTTCAGCATAGCACTCCTTATGAAGGAGTATTCGGACGTTGGATACTATTTCGTCGTCGCATATTTCGTAATATGCTATATTGGGGCATATGAGTTGTGAAACGACTTGATGAATTTCTTATATGTTAAGGTTCTGCGTAGCAATGGCGTCATGTGAGCAGGATGGATCTTGTGATTCAAACTATATATCGCACCTCATATGTGCTTGAGTTTTGTATCTTATGACACTATCTATCTCCCTAGGGATGGTATTATGCACTTAATGTGCTTGCAACTGATTTCTGTATTTAGTAGTAATGAGCAATTTAGCTCGGTGTGTATCTCCTTATGTGAGTTCTATGCGTGGATCGGGTGGCATGCCGCCACGGGTATGTTGTTTGGATCGGGTTGCACGCCGCAACACTGTGATGTTGAGTGTAGTCCCTTATATTCTATTTTGTGTGTTTTATTTCCCATTTTCTGAGGAAGTTTCATAACACATTTCGGTTATCTAAGTAGTTACGTGGGTTGAATAGCCCTTTCTAGAGTTCATTTTCCTCATGTATCACGTTCATGTTTGTGGCCTATTGACACATTTTAGCATCATATGAGACTTCTAGCCATATTTGGGGTGGCTTATTGCCTGAGCAGCTTATACTGGGTGAGACAAGATTATTGGATCTAGGATCAGTGCAATCGGACTATACTAAGTATATTAAGGAGCAAATACCATTATTTGGTTAGGAATGAGGTAATGATTCTTGTCAGGAGTATAGACTCAACGGTTTGTCGACTTGGTAGTTGGTTATGAATTTCTAAACGTCTCCTACGCCATAGCGGTATTGTAAGAGTTAGAAGAAGACTTATACACGTCATGAGGTACATTGTGAGCATCAAATTTGGGGAATGTCGGTTGTTATGATCAGAAAATGTTATATGGTCCTATGAATGATATGGTGCATGGTGATTATTCAGCAAAAGTATGCAGTCGTGTTCTGGTACATCGTGTAGTGGTCGATATATTGTTCATATATCGTAAGTAGGCCTGACAGAGAATTTATACTGTTAATGTGCTCAGCTGAACTATGGTAGCACGAGTAGGTGCTCAAGGTGTTTAACAATGATTTCGTACAACTTAAGTACAATTCTCAGCACGTTCGAGGACGAACATACATTTAAGTGAAAAAGAATGAAATGACCCGACCGGTCATTTTGAGCTCTAGCGCCTCGTTTGGCAGTTTGAGGCCATGAACAGCTTCACTTCAGGTATTATGACTTGTACGCATGATCGGAATTGAATTTCGGGAAGTTTGAAAGTTGATTTGGAAGGAGAATTCGCATTTCGGAGGCTTTAAGTTTGAAGAATTGTCAAGGATTCGATCTTTGAGTAAACGACCTCAGAATTGGTAATTCAAGGTTCCAACAGGTTCATATGATGATTTTGGACATGGGCGTATGTTCGAAACGGGTATTGGATGACCCGGACATGTTTCGGCGCCTATTGTGTAAGATAGCATTTTGGAAGAATTTCATAAGTTGGGTTGAAATGACTTTCAGTGTTATCGATGTCTGTTTGAGATTCCGAGTTTGGAAATAGCTCTGTATAGTGATTCTAGTATTGGGGGAACGATCAGAAGTGAATTTAGAAGTACGCACGTTATTTTTGAGTTATTTGGCTCAAATTAGAAATTTGAAGGGTTTTTGATAAGTTTGACCAGAAGTGGAATTTTTTATATCGGGGTAGGAAACCAATTTCGAAAATTGGAGTAGGCCCGTAATGTCGAATATGACTTGTGTGTAAAATTTGAAGTCAATCGAAGGTGATTTGTATAGGTTTCGGCATTGAATGAAGAAGTTTGAAGTTTAAAAGTTCACCAAGTTTGAAATGGAGTGTGATTCATGGTTTTAGCGGTGTTTAATGTGATTTGAGGCCTCGAGTAGGTCCGCGTTATGCTATGGGATTCGTTGTTGTGATTGGATGGGGTCCCAGGGGCCTCGGGTGGATTCCAGGGGTTAACGGATCGAATTTGGAGTTAGAAGAATTGAGCTGCCTTCTAGAGTAATCGCACCTGCGAGGCTTGGGCCGTAGGTGCGGAGCCGCAGAAGCGTCCATGAGGTCACAGATACGATTTTGGTCGGGAGAGCTAGGATCGCATATGCGTTTATCTCGCTGCAGAAGCGGGACCGCACCTGCGGAAAAGAGGACACAGAAGCGGCAATAGGCTGGGAGTCGTGGACCGCAGAAGCAGTGCTTGGTTTGTACTTGCGGGACCGCAGAAGTGGTCAGGTGACTGCAGGTGTGAAAAGGCTGGAGGCAGTGAAGTTTCTTTGAAATGGGGGTTGGGTTCATTTCAGCCCCATTTCCTCCATGGGAACCAAATTTGGAGCAACTTGGGAGTGCCATTTTCACCACCAAGCATGAGGTAAGTGGTTTATACTAGTTTGAGATCAACACATTGACTATGTATATGTTTTAGCATGGAAATTAGTAGAAATTTAGGATTTTGGGAAAAACCTAGAAATTTGTATTCTTGGATTTAGACCACGGTTTTGGGCATGAAGTTGGGAGTAAATTAAATATTTGAGTTCGCGAGGTTATGGGTAAACTTTATCTTTAAAAAAGTTTGAAATCCGGTGTCACGACCCCAAACCCGGTCGTGATGGCGTCCAACACAACTGCTAGGCAAGCCCGACCAATTTTACTCTCAACGCGAGCATAAGGCTCAAAACCATTTGTATGAAAATCATTAACAACATTTAAATTAGAAGTATAACTGAAAGATAGAAATAAATCCAAAAAAAAACCAACAATACTGAACAACCTCCCAAAGACCTGGGGGTCATGAGTCTAGAGCCTCTACCAGAATAGCA